>PVKS010029632.1:0-25191 GCA_004027875.1 Aplodontia rufa | reverse complement strand
CTCAGAGACTCAAGGGCCGAATGGTTTCTCTCATCTGTTGATGCTAGAATTTATGGGGAAGCAGTAGGGCAGACGGCTAATCTAACAAAACTTCAAATTGAATGACTTTCAGAGCATTAGGGGGATGGCTCCCTAGGATGCTTGGAGGTGTAGGGAGGGGGATGGGGAGGGGGGAGGGTAGATGAAGAACTCATGGGAGTCTGGAGATTGGGAAGATGGGGGAACCATCCCAGAAGCTGATGTCATTCCTCCATGAGATACCCATTTAACGCATGAGTTCTTCTGGGGGAAACTGCAACAGATGAAACCCAAGGTGGTTTATCTATGCTTTGGCATTACCCCTGGATAACAAAGTTTATATACATTGATTGCTACTGTTTTGATAATGTTTCCCCCTCAACTGTATCTCTATATACTTCTAATAAAAAAAAAGTAAAAAATAAAAAATAATGCCATCAGAGTTGTCAGCTGGGGCTGTAACGTGTCATTGAAAGCTCTTCAGATTCCATTCAGCATAGACAGTGATAGGTAGAAGAAGCTGTTTTTATATTTCTAAGCTCTTTTTCTCCCCGATAGCAATAGAAAGTCCATGAAAAGTCACGAGTTATAATGCATCACCTTTTAAACTAGCTGAGTCACATTTCTACCATTGGAAGTAATTCGTGTTAATGTATATTAATGTATCCATATACCTCATGGTCACCCGGCTTTGAAAATAAATGTTTTCTTTCCTTAGATTAAATCCATAAAGATGAAATTAACTCTGTTAGAATACTTAGAATAGTCGTTTATCACACTATTAGCTTGTCGACTCAGAGTTTGCCTTTATTAATTTTGGCTTCAGTGATTCTAAATTTTGTGACTGCTGGATAAAAGCAAGAGTCGGTTTACTTCTGTGAGATTTATGTACAGGCTTGTTAGATTATATAATTATATAAATAGAAGCAATCAGTGACCATTTCAGGGATGATTTCTTTGAAAGTTTCCATACACCTGGAAATATTGATAAGCTGTTTAAAAAGTCAACTAACAGAATCTTAGAGATGGTTTGCTTTTTCTTGTTTATTTTTCTGATGTATTAATTTCAGGCCTCATTATGGCTGGACGAAGGAATGGACTCTTGACAGTCAGTCTTGTGGATCTTTCTGGGGATTTGTTTATGAGCTGAGCTGGAGCATCTCAGAACTCATAATTCCATGGGAAAAAATTGGTGCAGACAGTTAATATATTTTTTAGACTGTCCACCAAAGCCAATTTCATTCCTTGGGGAGCTGTGATATTCTTACACTAGTATCTCCATATTATAATGCTGTTAAACAGGTCTGCTAGTCCTAAATAACATAACTGTAGAATGATTAATTGGCTTTGGTGGGCTGTCTTGGACACTTGCATGATCCTTTAACAGTATAGTGAGTCTGTTCTGAAAAAGGTTGGATTCTAGGAGTTTATCTCTGAATAAATAACTATTTTAATCCTTAAGAGCACTGTTGTTCTCTAACACCATTTCTTTCTTCTCATTGTGTTACATGGCTCTTTTTTTTTTTTTGTGGCTCTTATTTTTAACTATTTTCATATTAATACTCTTGTACTTTTAGTAATTTCACCCACATTACAGATTTTATTGTCTTTTTTTTTCTGCTTTGGACTATGACATGAATTACCATCCATAATACTATTTCTTGGGGCAATGCATTCTGTAATTGTTTGTGGTTTATACATTTTCTGTTGAAGAGGACCTATGTACATATTTGATTTATAAGACTATATTCATCAGTATTCCAGCACTGTGACAGAATACCTGAGGAAATTAACCTAAAAAGAGAAAAGGTTTATTTTGGCTCACAGTTTTAGTCCATGGTCAGTTGGTTCTATTGCTTTGGGCCTTGGTGACACAGTACAGCAGGGAGAAATTATGTGATGGGGGAGCTGCTTGCCTCCCAGGAAGGAGAGAGAGAGACAGAGACAGAGACAGAGAGACAGACAGATGGACAGTCAGACAGACAGAGGAGCCAGTCCCAATACTCCCTTCAGTGGCGCTCTTCCAGTGACCTAACTTTCTACCACTAGGCTCCACTTCCTAAGCGTCCCACCACCTCCCAAGGGTGACACAAGCTGATGACCAAGCGTTTAGGCCTTTGGGGGACTCTTATCCAAATAACAAAAAAGACTGAGAATAAAATATATTTTAGTAATAAAACTCTTCATATTTAAAACTTTCTTTGGATGATTCTCTTAGCATTTCATGTTTATATGGTCTTTCAGAGTCATCGTTAAGAGCGTCAGTTGTCACACTGAACAAGGTACTAAGAATTTCAGTTTTTACTATATTGAATGTGGAGATGCTGAGTAGTAGAATCCTGTTTGTTGATAATACTATATTCTTTTTTTTTTTTTTTTTTTTTAAAGAGAGAGGGACAATGAGAGAGACAGAGAAAGAGAGAAACAACTTTATTTAGTTTTTCACATGGCCTTAGTTGCTCCAACACTCAGTTGTGTACGTGGTGCTGGGGTTTGAACCCGGGTCCTCGTGCTTGCCAGGCAAGCGCCGAAACCGCTGAGCCACCGCTCCAGGCCCGATAATACTATATTCTTAAAAATAAGAAAGTATGTGTGATTGTTCAAATAAATTTCTGAGTAAAAAAAATAAGAAAGTGTGCTTTTTGAAAAGGGGATTCTTTTTTCCCCTCAGCTTAGTGAGCCCTTGTTCATGGAGTTTACTGAATGTAAGAATGTTCTTGCCTGAGATCTTCAATCTATGATTCTGTCCTGAAAGTTAAACTTAAGAAACCTAAAAATCGTGCAGATATGTGTGGCTTACCTGATGGCTGCTTAAAATTATTTATGAGCTTTTAATTTCTTTGATTTCCTGATCTGTATGAAGTGACAGGGAGCCACAGTGAGTATTGTCCTGGTGGTTGGATGCCGTTCTTCTGGAATAACAGGGGAGCCACGTGGCTCGGGACTGCAGTCTTCCTAACTCAAGGTCAGACCGGCGGCTCCAACTATGCCCATTTTTTACTTATTTATTTGCGTCTTTAATGATCTTTTCTCTTCATCTATTCTGAAATATCTTCAGAGAATAAGAATTCTGCGTCCTCTTGTTGGCCACCCTTTTTAAAAAGGCATGCTGTTTGCTAGTGCCTTCAATAGGCATTTCCTGTTCTGGTTTCAAATCTTGCTAAATTTGAAAAAGGTTTTGAATCTTGAAAAAGCATGTGTACTGATCCGCTTTCAGTACTAAGGCCAGGGAGTAAAATTATACTGATTGCTTTTAATCTCTTAGTCACTTTAGTTTTGGTATGAGAACATTTTTGGTATTTGTGAAGAGGCTTTGTGCCAAAAAATAATATAAAATCATTCTCAGAAAAACAGTGCCATTAGGAGCCATCAGCAGCACATAATAATGGCAATTAATGACAATCCGAGACCAACTTACTGCCGGCTATATCTGAATTTTTTTGAAGGAGCAAAACATATGAAGTTTATTTTATTATTATTTTTTTCTACTTTGTGTAAGTATTTTTACATCTGCTTGTGATTATTCTGCCTTGTAACTACCACCTCAGGCCCAGTTCTTTTTTAGGGGGAAAAAAATGAATTCCTTATGTAATAAGTTATAGTTTGGAAAATTTCTCTGACAGACCATGAGCTCGTCTTATGAAACATTCAGTACAATAAAAAAAGTGCAGCTATCATTCACTGTAGAAATACAGGTTCCTGTGTGGGTCTTATGCTTGTGGCTTTTGTAAAGATGAAAAATGTAATAATTTAATATGAGGGTGTAACAGTATGAAAATCAACCAAAAAAACAAACAAAACCCTGTCACCAGATGAATTGTAACTTGTACCATATCAGAATGGCACGAAGGAGAGCCGTTTGGAAAGACCTACTTACGATGACATAGGTATTAGCATGGATACTAAAGGAAGTCACAGCCAGATTCCTGAACAGGTACAAACTTAGTATCTGCTTAAATCACAGGTGTGTTTAAAATTTTCTCAATATCAGCAAGAAAGACAAAATGATGTCAGAGACTTGAAATAGCCTGTTTAGGGACTGGAGCGATGGCTTAGCAGTTATGGCGCTTGCCTGGCATGCACATGTACGCAAGTTCGAACCCCAGCACCACGTACACAACAAAGTGTCAGAGCAACAAAAGCCACATTAAAAAAAAACCTAAATTAAAAAATTGATTCTCTCTCTCTCTCTCTCTCACTGTTCCTCTCTATTTTTTTTTTAAAGGGAGAGAGGGACAGTGAGAGAGAGAAGCAATTTTTTATTTAGTGTTTCGTGTGACTTTCATTCCTCTGACACTTTGTTGTGCACGTGGTGCTGGGGTTTGAACTCGGGTACTCATGCGTGTGAGGCAAGCGCAGGAACCACTGAGCCACCACTGCTCCAGCCCCTGTCCCTCTCTCTTTAAAAAAAAGAAAGAAAGAAAAGAAGCAGCCTGTTTAACACTGATAACCGAAGGGCTTCTTGACGATGGTGGTTTTTAAAATTAGAAGCTGGGTACGTGGCAACCTGAGAAGCACGCGACAGAGCCGTTGCTAGGGTAAGGGCACTGCTTTGTGCCAATAACTGAGTAAATAAACAAGATAAACCCACGGAGATGGGTGGCTCTGGTGCTCAGAACCCATTGACCATCTGCTTATTATTATTTTTCTAATCCTGTGTTTTCTCACCCTATGTTATCTGTCTATCTGACACTTAGGAATTCAGATCTGCTGTAATGAGATTAGTCAGTTCTCTTTGTGGTTTCGCTGTGTGGTTTTCAGTGAAAGTTTGGAAAAAAAAAACCCATGAAGACCATGGAATCAGCAATAAGACAGAACACTTTCACCAAGTCACGTTCGGAGCCGTGAGTCTAAGTCATGAACGTTACTTTGCGGATTTTCAAGAATGACTTATTTTCAGAAGCTGCCTCTTTCTTTTCATATGAAGATCATCTTAAGTCTTCTCCCTGCGTGTTGCATCCTGTTGGGAGTTCAGATCTCTCTATAGGCTTTTTATTTAAATATTGTGTATAATTGAAAATGTGGGGGATTGGCTGATTTCTTTGGGTGTTCTGTTCTGGGTTTCTGAGAGGGTGCTGATGGTGGCCTCAGGTGACTTAGGTGACTTAGTCACTTAGGTGTCTGCGCTAGTGGCAGACAAGCGTGCAGCCTCTCTCCTGGAACACTGGGCTTTGGGATTCTTGTTACAGACGCTGTGGGAGCAATGGTTCCCCCCTGTACCTCCTCCCAGGAGTGTTGAAAGGATAAGCAAGACCATGTAATGGGAGTGTGCTTGGAGTTCTTTGGGACAGTGCTGTGTAAACCAGGGAGGTCATTTGTGTCATCATCATTTTTATTTGTGCTTCTCCTGAAAAATGCCCAGGGAGGAAGCTGCACAGTAAGGCTGTGTTTTGGTTGTACAGGTGGTGCTGTCTCCCCAGGAGTGTAACTCCACTGCGCCGTAGTGAGTTTGAAATGACATCTTCTCAGATTGGAGAGCGTGGATGAACTTCTCTCCAGACTCAGGTGTCCCCTCCAGCTGATGTCCAGCCACTGGCTGTCCGCTGCCTTCTTGAAGGTGCTGCTCTTCTCCCCAGATGGGTGGAATATCTGGAACAGTTTTGCTCTGGCTCCCGTGAAGCAAATGAGTAGACACTCATATGTGGTTGTACCCGTATCTTCACAGATGGCAAGTAACACGTTGCAGAGACCTGGAGGGAAATACATGGCATGGATGTGTGCCATGGTTTGAACAGCACCTCCTAAACTCAGGCTGAAACTGAATTGCTGCTGTAGGGATTTTAAGAAGGGAGACTTCTAAGAGATCCAGGAAGGTTCCGCCCTCAGGAATGGATTAACGTCCTTATCAAGAAAGTGGGCTGTCTGTCTGTCTCCATCTCCTTCTTTCTCTTGCCCTCCGCCTTCTGCCATGGGATGGTACAACATGAAAGCCCTAGACGCCAGCACCATGTTTTTGGACTTCCCAGCCACCAGGACCATAAGTAAAATAAATGCGTTCTGATAAATTACCCAGTCTCAGTTGTGATAGCTCCCCTTTTGCCAGGAGACATACATTCCAAGATCCCCAGGGAATTCCTGAAACTACAGATAGTACCAAAGTCTGTATTTACTATGCCTTTTTTTCTTATACATGCATATTTATAACAAAATTTAATTTACAAACAAGAACTGCTAAGAGATTAACAACAACAAAATAAAAGAATTATAATAATGTACTATAATAAAAGGACTCTCAGAGCATCTTATTGTACTGTACTCATCCTTCTTATGATGATGTGAGAGGAGATGAGTGAGGGGAATGATGTAAATATTATGATGTGGCATTAGACCACTATGAACCTTCTTACTTGAACACAAGCCCTGCAAAACTGCCACTGTTGATCTGATAATAGAGATGTCTATGACTAATGGGTGGGTAGCATATACAGTGTGGATACGCTGGAGAAAGGGATGATTCATGTCTCAAGCTAGAGGGAGTGAGAAAGTGAGAGATTTCATCACACTTCTCAAACAGTGCATGATTTTAAACTTACATATTGTTATTTTTGGAATTTTTCATTTAGTATTTTCAGAATACCTTGATTGAAACTGTAAAAAGTGAGATCATGGGTGAGCCTGTCTTTTGTTATAGTAGCAGAAAATGACTAAGACAATGTGCCCAACTCACATTTGGAGCTGCAGTTCTTGTTGGGATATTTTCTTGTTGGTGACATTATGGGAAAGACTCCATGCCCTGGTAAAAAATGATCCCTTTTTTTAAGTCATTTTTTTTGGGTAAGATTGGGTGTTCTACTGTTCTCTTCAACTTTAGCCTTCTTGAAGTCCAAACTGAACAAAAAAGTCTTTTGGTATTTATGTCCCTCTGAGAAGGTAGATAGTCATGTGGTCAAAGCTTAGAGTTACAGATTTTGTTTTTTTATCAGAGAGAGAGAGAGAGAGAGGGAGAAAGAGATTTAATTTTATTTAGTTTTCATTTCTCTGACACTTGGTAGTGTATGTGGTACTGGGGTTAGAACCTGGGTCCTCATGCATACCAGGCAAGTGCTGTAACTGCTGAGCCACCGCTCCAGTCCCCAGAATTATTTTTAAGGAGCTGAGATCTTTATTTGACTCCTAAAAAACTCAGAGACTCTCAGAAGGACTGAAGATAATTAATGAATTTGTAGACTGTTTAAAAATGTATGCAGTATTCTTAGCCATTATACAGAATCCTTTGATAGTACTGTTCTTGATTTGTAGAACTGTGCACACATGTATGCAGAAGTCTGTCGTCTGTCTCTCAATATACACATGTATCATAATTTTACAGTTGTCATGGGATGTCGTTGGTTTCTGTTCTCTTTCAAGAACAGTCACCTAATTTTGAATAGGTCCTGTTCGTCACTATCCCCAGACTGAGTACCTCTCTGCTGCCTTTTGCACTGGCCAACATTCTGCCCTAAGTGGTCACCAGCAAAGTCAATTATTAGGGGCTGGAGGTGACTGAGATTGTGGAGAAACTGAGTACCAATTCGTCTCCTAATTTTTATTCTCTTAAAAACAAGGTGGCTCCTTCCTATCTTTCTTTCTCTTCCCTCCACTTCTCCTAGACTTTCATCTTAGGTAGTGGTCAACAGCATGGCCCAGGTTTTAGAGGATGGGGAAGATGGAAAGAGGCCGTTGTGGTTCTGTTTTTTGTCCCAAAGGCAAAATGACTTTCATAGGCACCTCTGTATTGGCCCCGGGCCAAGTCTCCCTTTGGAGGGAGACACACTATGGGACTGTCTTGCCTGGAGGGCTCTCAGTCACCTGAGCAGGAATCAGAGGCTTTGCCCCACCCCAACCCTGCAGCAGTGGTTGGTGCCTTGCTTGCAAAGGCCTCTGGGAAATTTAGTGATGGGCTGTGTCTCATCAAAAGAGGGTGAAGAGCAGGGCTCTTGAGAAGGATGGAGTTTCGCTAATTTTAGTCTAACATGGACACTTTGGATACCGTTGGCTCAGAGGCCCTACCTACTTCAGCTAGGAACATTTTGGCAGGGTTTACCTTGAATCCCACAAGTTCCTCAAGAAATACAGATCTCTTGATGACCCACGTTGTGTTTCTGGGAGACACCTGAACCCTGTCTCTGACACACAAGGTTCTTTGACAGAGACCATTGCCCATCATTTGAACTTGAAGGGGAGACTCCAGATGGGCTGGTGCCTTACCCCCTCTTGGAGAGGCCCCAAGCGCTTGGCAGCCTCCTACGAGTCCTGTGAAGGCTATGCATGACAGCCTTCCCAAGAGTGTGTTGCAGGCCTGGGAAGTCTGGGCTCAGTTTCCTTTGGGGAAAATGCCAGCTTTGGCCCTGAACTTGGTTGGCTTGAGCAGTAAGTGGATAAGTAATCGACTTCTTGGTATTCTTTGTTTATAGCATTAATGACCAGAAATAAAGCTCTTCCAGAGAAGAAATGTTTAAAAATGAAAGTAGTTAGTCCTGTTAAGCTCGGATGTGGAGGAGCGGTTGCCAGCTCCAAGTGATTTGAAAGAGGCTGAAAAGCCCTACTGTTTGCAATTGTCATCATGCAGCCAGGGACCCAGATCTCTCACTTCTCCTCTCTAATGACCAGTTCTGTGACCGTGTCACATCGTCTCTGTATCCCCTTGCCTTCTGGTCTGCAGGATGCGTGGGTGGATCAGATGCTGCCAGGTCCGTAATGTAAACTAGTGAGATGGGCTTCATGGGCATTCTTTTTTGTTGTTTCTTGAGACATGGTGCCTTCTGAGGTGTCACTGTGAGACACTTTTAGGAGAGATGGTAAAATGGCTAGGTAGTCAGGACAAAGGGCCCCATCTAAGAGCTAAGGCAGTGATTGACAGGGCACGCTCAGGGCCTTCATATGCAAATGACCAGGAGGCTCACCTTTGGGAACAGCTCCTTTGTCCCTCAGGTGGGAAAACTAAGAAATGGGGGTGGACACAGATGGGAGCTTGGAAAGAATTGCTACCTGTTTTCCATAGATTTTAACCAGTGACTTTGGTACTAAGTTTCAATGCCTGCTTTGCATAGGGTTCAGCCAATGATGTAGATGCATTTCTCAACACCTGCTTTGCGTGAATGTTAATTATGCTCATACCCCAAATCTATATTAGCACCCAGGACAGCTGAATCCCGAAAGAGCTGTCCAGTTCAAATTTCCTTTGCAAAACTTTGGCAGGATGTGGCCTTGCTGGGGACATTTAGTATTATTTTTAATTTTTTAAAAAATTTTTTTAGATTCAGTGAACCTGCCTGGTAAAGGGTAAAGGTACCATTTGTAGAATTTCCAAGAACAAGAATGACTAAAATGCAGGCTTTATACTGCTGCTTCAGGCCTGTTCATTTTGTTTTATTTTTTGATTGTTTTTCGGAATAGCTATTTCTTCTGTCTTCAGCAGTGGGTTCACGCAATAAAAAGTGAGAGCAGCTACAAAATCAGAAATATTTGTCACTTCATAAGGACCAATTATTCTGTTTTAACAGTTGTTTCAGCATTTAATCCAGGAAGTTGGTTCCTGATTTTGATTTTGAATTATAATTGCAGACAATAGCAAATTGGGAACATACGGGGGTCTTCTCGGTGTTGGAAGAAAACTGAACGAGTGTGAATTTAAAAAGCATGCTCATTGTGCACCTTTTAGCAAAAAGTTTCCTCTATAAGGACCTGTTCAATTTAGTATTTAACATTTCAAAGGATTTCGAGAGACTCTGCCTGCTCAAAAGTTGCCAAAGATTTTAGCTATTGTCCTCATTAGACTTCAAAGCGGAAACTTCAGGCTATTTTAATGCCAGTGATTTTAATCCTAACCTCTGTGTTGAGATTAGGAGCACAAAGGGCAGCAACACAGGGGTAAGCTGAGCTTTTCTGTTTTGTTTTTCTTGTCCCTGGAGAATTACAAAGAAAGCTCTACTCTCTGAAATTGTTCTTTACTCAGTGGTAGTTTTTTTTTTTTTTTTTTTTTTTTTAGGTCTAAAGTGTGTTGAAATCTGCACAATGGTGACTGTCATTTTTTTCTTTAAATAGCTGCAGTAGTGAAAGGACTCGACACCATAGATCAACTTCATATGCTCACAGCCTGTTTCCATAACAGATAAAGGGTTGTAAAACTCTCCCAAATTCTGTTCTACGAGTCATTATTTGAATGTTTAAAGGGAAGCTGTGTGTATGGGGTGAAGGGATTGGTGTACTTTAGCTACCCTATAATGACCTCAGGAAGCCTTGGGCCATCCGTGCTTTGCCAAGGGGACCTCCTGGGATGGCTGCCTTCCCACTGGTTCTCAAGATCTCATTCTCCCCGCACACTGCTATTCACACCTCTGCCTACTCTCAGCCAGAATACCAAACATAGATTTTTTTTTTTTTTGGTACAGTGCCCCCACAGAGCAAACGAAACTCCCCAGTAGCATTCAGTGGCCTTTGTGGTGGCATCACTGTGGAGGAAGCCCCTTAATGAGTGGCTTCTGAAGTACTGTGCACCTTGCCTGAGTTCAGAATGTGGCTGGTCGTGGCAGATCGTTAATATAGCCACCCTCTACATTCACAGGGGAATGGTTCCAGGACTCCTGCGGATACCAAAATGTGAGGAAGTTTAAGTCACTTATATAAAATGACATAGAGTCAGGTGTGGTGGTGCCTGCCTGTTGCCTAGCAACTTGGAGGTTGGAGGCAGGAGGATCACAAGTTTGAGGCCAGCCTCAGCAATTTAGCAAGATCCTCTCTAAGAATTAGAAAATTAAAAGGACTGGGGATGTAACTCAGCCTTAGAGAGCTCCTGATTTCAATCCCTAATACTGGGGGAAAAACTTAAAATGACGTAATGTTTACAGATAAACTATGTACATTTTTTTTTGTTTTCTTGAATATTTTCTGTCCGCAATTGAATATTTTTGATCTGAAATTGGTTGTATCTACAGGTACGGAACCCACAGATACACAGAGGGTTGAATGTGATTTTCTCTTCTAGCGTCACCTGAGGTCAGTGAGCCTTGTGCAACCACAAGTTAAGGTGGTGAGAGACATCTCCACCGTGTCCTCTGTCGTTGCTGAAGTCGTCTCCCCGGTGTCTGTGTGCCATGTTTCTCCGTTTCTCAACAGACATGTGCACGTGTCATCATCCAGGGGATCCGGAGTGCAGCTGCGGAAGCTCCAAGTGGCATAGTCATTGGCTGCTCATGAGTTGAGGGAAAGACTGGTGACTTTGGAAGAGGCTTGTAGAAGGGGAGCAGGGTGGCGAGAAAAGGATCTAAGAATGAATGAAGTATGCTCTTGAGAACGGAGAGGCTGGAAACGAGGGCTGTGGGAAAGGGGCAGAATGATATGGTGCGGACAGCACTGAATTGAAGTCGGGTGCCCAGGCTCTAGACCACGTTCCGCTGTTCTCTAGACACTGAGCCTTGGGAACGTCATTCTGTGCCTCAGTTCTCCTTCCTCCTCTTCCTCTTCTTTTTTGAGAGAGAGAGAGAGAGAGAGAGAGGGAGAGAGACAGAGAGAATAAATTTTATTTAGTTTTTCATGCAGCTTTCGTTGCTCCGACACTTCATTGTGTCCGTGGTGCTGGGGTTTGAACCCAGGTCCTCATGCATGCCAGACAAGCACTGTAACCACTGAGCCACTGCTCCAGCCCCTGTGCCTCTGTTTCTTTAGCCATGCAGTATGAGTGTAGAAGCAGATGGATATAAAATGATTCTTTTTCAGTGATCAGACTATTTGATTCTAATATAAAGTATCCAGACATAAACCAAACAATGAGCCAACCAAACCAACAAATCCAACCAGCCGAAAGGTCTTATAGTGGAAAACAAAAACATAGTGTGAATTTTACAGAGCAGTTGGGTGATATAGTCAGAATTTTTAAAAGAGAATGTCACAGCCAGATCAGGACAAAGATGATTTTGTCATTTACATTAAATATAATTCATAAAAACCATGTTTGGACATAAGGAAAATGGAAGGAATGGATTAAAATGTTTAGGTCAGAATTAACTGAAAAAAAAAAAAAACAAGAGATGGAGAGGGAGAGACAGATCCAGAGAAGATCATGAGAGAGTGGAATTTTACAATATCTATTAGTGTCCTCTCCTTTTAAAAGGTGGACAAACAACATGTAAAAATTTAGCAGTTTGTCTCAGATAAAGAATATTGAAAGAACATTGTGGGGTAGTAGCTTCAATTGTTAGGTAATTTATTTCTGAATAGGATTTAGTGATTTTTTTTTACTTGTGCACAAGCTTTTAGGAGAAGTTTTTTTTTCAGGGAATACTTGTTATTATTGGAGATTCAAAATTTAAATATTTTTTTAAGGAGAGAGAGAATGAATATCATTTTTTTTTCATCTGGGCTATGTTTTTCCAACACTTAGTTTTGTATATGGTGCTGGGTTTAGAACCCCAGTCCTCATGCATGCCAGGCAAGCTCTCCAACCACTGAGCTACCCCTCCAGCCCTAGAGATTCAAAATTTAAAACTTTTCCAGGTACAGAGGGGCATGTCTGTAATCCCAGTGGCTCAGGAGGTTGAAGCAGGAGGATCAAAAGTTCAAAGCCAGCCTCAGCAACTTAGGCTCTACAAAACTTAGTGAGACCCTGTCTCTAAGCTTAAAATTAGAAAAGAGCATGGATGGGGATGTGGCTCACGAAATGAGGCTCACTAATAAAGTGCTTCTGGGTTCAATCCCCAGTATAAAAAAATTTTTAGACTATTGTGTATAGCTGTCAACTGCTATCTGATTGGTTGGGTCCTCATGCTTCCTTTCTGCCTCCGCTGAGACCACAGTAAATCATCTTTCCTGAATTCCAACTACTGCTGAAGTTATCTGTAAGCTCAGGGATTGTCCAGGAAAGACATGCAACCTCAACATCAAAAGGACAAGAAAATCCGAGGTCCAATCATGGAGATCAAGAAAGGGTGGGGTCAATGAATTGAAAGGAGGTCTCCATGGCTCAGTTTAGGCTCTTCAGGATATAGTAAATGTCTAAACAAAACCGAGTTTTGACAGCTAGAATTCAGCATCCGTTAATCCAGGGAACATGGAAAAATATTATTAAATTCTATTCAGAAATAAGATACCAAAAACACTGGAGCAAGAGTTAGGAAACTGGCTTTCTAGCCCTGACTCTTCCACATTGTTGGCTCCAAGACCTTAAGCATGTCTCTTAACCTCTGTGGGCATTTGTCTAACTACAAAAACTAAGCTCTGCATTTTAACCTTGAAAGAAAGGTAAGTTTTTGACATGAGCAAAGTCTTGCCTTTGTTCCCCTCATACAGCCAGAGGTGTACTCCAGAATTAAGATGGAAAAAAGTGAAAGATTTTAATCGAATTAGGTTTCATTGAACTCTTTACAATATCCTAAAGTTAACTGATCTACTTGGAAATGAAAAATAGTTTAGTGTCTGGGAATTACCCTATTTTCTCTTTCATAATTGCTTTAAAAAGTGAGAACCCAGCACTAAGGAACCCATGAAGTTCAATGCACTTTCCGAGTCCAGGATCAATGGACAGAAAACTCTATATTCAGAAAATATAGAGTTTATTCAGAAAATATAGACTCTAACTGGAACCTGTGTCCAGCCACCTAACTGAAATTTTTCTAAGAAATGCATATTATTATTGGAGATTTAAAACTCAGATCATTTTATTTGGCTGCTGCTTTTTTCCTTCCATTACACTCACTTTCTAATTTATATAAAACTAGAGAGAAGAGAAAAACAAACCCAATCACCAGCTTCAACAGTTTTCAATTTATAGTTCATCCTTTCATCTGTATCCCCATCTACTCCCCTCTTCCCTTGATTATTTTGAAGTGAACCCAGACAGTATATTTTTTGATTCATACACATTTCAGTATGTATCTCTAAAAGATAGACACTTAAGAAAAAGCAACCACAATCCTATTAACCTGATAACCCAAATAAATTAGCAGTAATTCCATAATGTTATTAAATATCCTATAGTCATTCTTTTTGATCTTTTATGAATATTATATAGTCATTTTATTTTCAAATATGTTTTCCCTTTCAAAGGAGAAGCCAACTCTGTCAAGAACGGTGAGTGTTTTAGGTCAATGGAAAGAGACATATGCTATAAAGGACTTTCAGTATCACTATTAAAATGGAGCATGGCTTTATAATTGCTGGGAATTTAATAGATAGCCACTTAATTTTCAAGTCTTCTAATTCTACCTAAACTATTAAACTTTTTTCTTTTTTTCTTTTTTTTAAGAGAGAGAGAATCAGTTTTTTTTATTTTTTAAAGAGAGAAGGACAGAGAGAAAATCAATTTTTTATGGAGAAATTTATTTGTTGAACAATCATACAAGTTTTTAACAAAATAATATAAAATGTATATAGATTCTGAAGATTAGATTTACCCCTAAGAGTGTCCCCCGCAATTACCCACCCTTATCCCTCCATTCCCCTTCCCGAAACATCTCTAAAAAAGAATTAGGTTGTGTAGAGAATCAATTTTTATTGAGTTTTTCACACGGCTTTCGTTGCTCTGACACATGGTTGTGTACGTGGGAACTTTGGGTTTGAACCCATGTAATTGTGCATGCTGGGCAAGCACCATGACCGCTTCCAGCCCCCGAGAATATCAGTTTTATTTAGTTTTTTAATTTGACTCTCATTGCTCCAAACACCTCCTTATATACGTGGTGCTGGGGTACAAACCCACATCCTTGCGCATGCCAGGCAAATGCTGTAACTGCTGAGCCACTGCTCCAGCCCCCTTTTCTTTTTCTTTTCCTTCCTTCCTTCCTTCCTTCCTTCCTTCCTTCCTTCCTTCCTTCCTTCCTTCCTTCGTTCCTTCCTTCCTTCCTTTGTACCAGGGATTGAGCCCAGTGGTGCTTAACCACTAAACCACACCCCCAGCCCTTATTTAGTTTTTCTTATTTTGAGATAGGGTCTGGCTGAGCTGCTCAGAGCCCTGCTAAGTTGCTGAAGCTGGCTTTGAACTTGCCATGCTACTGCCTCAGCCTCCCCAGTTGCTGGGATTACAGGTGTGCGCCACCGTGCCCAGCTGAACCAGTAAATTAATCTGACATTTTCTAAGACATCACAGTTCTTCTTTTTGTATCTCCTTGTTTAAGTTACAGTATCTAAAAAAAAAAAAAGAAAAAAAAATCTTATCACCCCAGTAAGGGACAAAGTCAAGGTTACTTTTGCTGGCAAGGCCTTAACTGATTTCTCTTCAGTGGGAGCAGATGTGCGTACCCTGCATTCCTGGAATCCAGCTAACTAGTACAAGAGAGAACATATTTTATGCTTAGAAACCTGTTCCATTCGCTAGACTACAGGGAAGCATTCTCAGGGAGATGGCTTGATTCTCTAGTGGGGCATGGTTGATAATGCATTTCCCATTTCTTCCACTTCTTTCAATTTCTTTTGTGATGGAAGTTGAGAGCTGGGTTTGAGTTCATATCGTATTCCATTAGTACTTCCAAATGGTCTTGGGATCTGCTGAGCACAGGGGCCAGAACAAATGCTTCCTCATTGCTTGTCTGCTTCATGAGAAAGTTATGCATTTAGTCAATCTGGCTAAAACCAGGAAGAAAATGTCCCTTCCTGAAGGAAAAGTTAGGGAGAGTTGGGACCTGGGAGTGAGAATCAGGAAGCAGGATTTTTCCGGAGAACCACAGTCATGAAAACAAACACCCCCACGGATGAGCCAGCTGTTGGGAAAGACCGAGATGGCCGTGTGTGGCGGGGGACATAGAGCGTGCGTGCCAGGCACTGTGTTCCTGCTCAGGACCCTGAATCTGGACAGTGAGGGGATATGTGACCTGAAAGTCATTCATCATCTGCTCTCCTAGTCAGACTGCATCCCAGGGTGGTAATTGGGGTCACCGACGCACCTTGTGATGTGCTTACAACATTTTCTCCCACTGCCCCATCACATTCTCCACCCCCTCTCCACCCCATCCACCTTTCTGAATTTGGAAACAGTCCTTTCCCCTTTCCTTGCAGAGCATTTGTTGTTGTGTGTTGGTTTGTTTCTCCTTTTCTCTCTGCCTTGACTGTGGCTGGTCCAGGAAGGAAAAGTGTTTCAGCAGCGGGGTGGAGGGACTTTCGTGATTGACAAAACCCACACGTAGTCGGAACAGCTGTTTCTCAATAGGGATGAAGACCCGGATGTCCACAGTCCTGCTTTTTGTGGTCATCACTGCTGTCCGTGGCCTCCTTGCCATGCTGAGTTATGGTGATTCTAGCTCTGTGCAGGGAGACAAATGAGGAGCCTGCATCCGAGGGCTCTGCGCTGGCCAGCTGCCTCACATCTGCTGTTAGTGGTGTCAAGGCAGGAAGAGGAAACGCCTCAGCTTCTGGAAGCTAAACAATGTGGACATTCAGTCTGATGGATGAGTCAAATATCTGCATCTCCCTTCGTGGATGCTCCTTGTACAGTAGGATCTGCTCTTTAATTATGCTGCTGCTTGGACTATGATGTTGTAGGAACTCCTCCTTTAAAATGCATGTTTGAAATTCATTAATTACAAATGGCCAGTACCAGATGCTTGAAGCCATCAGAGAGACTTAGCCCCCTTTCAACCGTGTTTACACCGAAAAATGCTTTCAGAGTTCCAATGTCATCCAGTCTCTTCTCAACCCCTGTCCTCTGAAGCTACTGGCCGGAAAGAAGGTACCCTTTCCTAGCTCCAGCCCATCTGTCCCCAGAGATTGGGGCCCAAGTGACAGGGTGGGCACTGAGGATTTTGGAAAGGGATAGGAGCAGAGTGGAGGGGCAGGGATCCTATAGGGTGTGAAGGGAGAGGGCCTGTGATGGGTTTGAGATGATCGTCCAGTGGCGTAGACAGATGGTAAGATAAGGGTTCAGAAGGGTTGGTTGTCTTAGACCTGAGACGTACTTTGTAAATTGGATGTTTCTATCCGAGGGACTTTTCAATAGTACGAACTTGGAGAATAAGGACGGTCTGCGTGCTTGGGAGTCCACTGGAGGCCCTGGGAGATCCCAGGAGGCGGAAAGAAAGCTAACATTTGAGCAGTTGTGTGTGCAGCCCTTGACTTTGCTACAGCACTTCCCGGGGGCAGAACGAAGAGAAAAGCAGGCTGGAGTTCAGCACATATCAGCGCGAGATGCACAGGAAAAAAGAATCGCGGCTAGGTTCTTTCCTTCTAGCCATCTTTCTCAGATGTCTTCCCCCCACTCTGGACAGTCTCACCAGTGAACACTGAACAAATGATCCTTAATGCCAGCTCTTGCCATCGCCACCTGTCCTTCCCTCCTCCCTCCCTCCTGTAAAAGAATCATGCTAGGTATTTTTGTTTTTAAAGAGAGAAGGACAATGAGAGGGAGAGAGAATCAATTTTTATTGAGGTTTTCACATGGCTTTCGTTGCTCTGACACTTAGTTGTGCACATGGGTGCTGGGGTTTGAACCTGTGTACTCACACATGCCGGGCAAGCACCGTAACGGCCGAGCCACCGCTCCAGCCCCCCCATGGTAGGTTCTTGAAGGATAGGTTCCTATCTGTGTGGAGATCCTTTTCCAAGGCTGATCTACAGGTGTCCTAACCAAGAAGACACCATTCCTATCAGGGACATCATGGATTGTTACAGCCACAGTTGTTGACGAGGTGGAGAAATGTGTCCTTAAAAAGGCAACTTTCTTTCCCCCAATTGTCACAGCATCACTGTCTGAGCCATACCGGAGGCCTCGAATCTACCTCCATTCCCCACTTTGTAATCAGACATATCCTGTTGATGACTGAGCACTGAATTCGTTGTTTGCAGGCATCGCACTGAACAGTTTACATCCATGTTCGTATTTATTCTTTTTTTTTTTTTTAAGAGAGAGAGGGAGAAAGAGACAATTTTTATTTAGTTTCCATGTGGCTCTCATTGCTCTGACACTTCGTTGTGTACGTGGTTCACACCTGCGTTCTCACACATGCCAGGCAAGCACCGTAACTGTTGAGCCACCGCTCCAGCCCCTCGTATTTATTCTTAGCACATTAAGAGAGAGTTATTTTTCTCATTTGACCTTGGAGGGAGGATGGCTTAGCAGAGAGTTTGGACTTTGCCCAAGGTTTTGCCTCTAATGAGTGTTGGATCCAGGATGTACAGCATGCTCCCAAGCGCATGCCTTTGCTAATGCTGTAGAATGGAAGAATGAATCCTTCTACCCGACAGGAAAAAAATATGGTATTGCAGTTTTTCTTTAATTCTCTTGAAAATTCAAGGTTCTAAGCAAGAATCCCTTTAGCCTCTGCCCTCCAGGTGACTATTAGTCCAGGTTAAGTATCCCTTAACTGAAATGCTTGGGACCAGAAGTATTTTGGATTTCAGATTTTTTGGGGTGGGGGTAGTGTGCGGCAGGATTCTGGAATATTTGCATATGTGTATGAGTATCTTGGGGATGGGGCCCAAGTCTAATGCAAAATTTATGTTTCATGTACACATGCATAATAAGAAGACAGTTTTATATAATATTTGAAATAATTTTGTGCATGAAACAGATTTTCATGGTGTGGAAATTTCTATTTCTGGCACCATGTTGGCATTCAAAGGATTTTGGATTTTGAGGAATTTTGGATTTTGGATTTGGGATGCTTACTTTGTAGTAGTTCACATTTACGGTGCTTCCTCTTTCTCAGGCATTGTTATAAGTGGTTCACATGTAGTACTGTGGTATTGCTACTCCCATTTGACAGTTGAGGAAACTGAGACCCAGGGATGATCTCTCAGCTACTCAGTGGCCCGTGCATTTTACTTGTGCAGGCTGGTTCAGATTCTCCACACACTTCTTCCTGACAGGGATCCATGCCACCAGGGATCCAGGTGGCATGGATCCCTGGTGCTCTGAACTACATCCCCCTGGCCTTGAAGGAGGGAGGGAGGCCTGACTGGCAGCCCTGAGACAGAGCAGCCTCCCTGGCTCTCCGTGCATTCTCTTGTCTGCTTCTTGCTAATCCCATGGCTCCGTATTCTGGTTTGTTTATTTCTGGGTCCTTGGGCTTGGTAAGCAAAAGTAGGACTCTATAGGAATGAGACAGACTGATTAAGCGTCTGAGTTGTGCAGTTCCCCTCCCTCCCCCACTGCCTCTCTTTAGGAAGCTGCTCAGACCACAAGGTCATGCCTCTGGCTATAAGCAAACTGATTTTCACTTCTTCCTTGGGCTCACTGAGCTTTGTGTAAGGGAAGGAGGCAAATGCTCCCTTTATCTGGACCCTAGAAACCAAGTTGACTCCTTCCTTCATGTGAAAGGGAAGATCAGGTTTACCAAAAGAGAAGATTTGTTTTCATAAACGGTCAAAGAAGTACGGATGCCTGGTTGGGCCATCTCTTGCTTGATCAATTTATTTTTTTCTTAATGAATCTTAACTTTGCCATAGGAGTCTGAAGGAGTTAAAGGACTGTATTCAACAACAGCTATAGTTTGAATGTGATTATATCCCCTCCAACTGTGGAAGCACTAAACCCCAGTCGGATCTTATTTGGACACAAGGTCATTGCAGATGTAATTAGTTTAGATGAGGTCATGCTGGAGTAGAGTGGGCCCTAATCCAATGTGACTTGTATCCTTATATACAGGGGGAAATTTGGACACAAAAGTGCACAGAGGGATAACACCATGTGAATACAGGGTGATAAAACAGAAACCTAAGAATAGGAAAGATTCCCAGCACTTTCCAGAAGCCTGGAGAAAGGGAACAGGTTCTTTCTCACAGCCCTCAGAAGGAACCAACCCTACAGAACTCTTGATTTTGATCTACAATTTCTGTAGTTTAAGCCATCCAGTTTGTGGGTTTTGTTACAGCAGCCCTAGCAAACTAATACAGATACCTTAAACAAAGTTTATGGTTTTTGTTACAGCAGCCCTAGCAAACTAATACAAAGACCTTAAACAAATAAGTGGTTAACCAAGTTTGATGGACCTGAGCCCAGGTAGATGGTCTTTCCTTTTTTCTAACATCGAAGCCACTTAGGGGATCCTGGCTGGGGACCTGCATGAGGTTTGCAGGAGCCACCTGCAGGTCAGAGTCTGGGTCTTTTCCATGCCTCATTTGCACTGGGTCTAGGGCCTTTTCATGAGCTCCAGATCCCCAGGAACGCTCCTTATTCAGCCTATTGGCACTCTCTTCACCTGTTTCTTCCTTTAAATCTTCCCAGTTTCATTTAAAAAAAAAAAATGCTGATTGCTTTCTTTCAGCTTTCCCGGTCTGGAAGTGAAGTCACTACCCGCCCTCTCACAGAAGAAAATACACCCTAATTTTAGATTCTGTCCCCTCCCTGAATCCTGCCAGTGCCCCTGTGCCTGTATATTTAGATACCATTGTCTGAGGCCTCTTTGCCTTGTGCCTGCCCTGCTTAATGACATAGGCTACCTAAGTCAGAGCTGAGGTGGAACCAGACTGAGTCTGGGGGTGACGGGGAGCAGGGTAGGACCAGAACCAAAAAGAAGAGGCAGACCCAGGTGAGAAACGTAAGCCAGCACGTAGCAAGACTGGGACATCTGGCTGATGATCAGGGACTGAGGAGAAGAGAGATGTGGGACACAGAGTACATGGGGGCAGGAAGCCAGATGAGAAAATTAATCCCAGAGGTTGCAGAATAAAACTGCTCCCCCAGATCCCTGGGTTTGACTTTTTTATTGCCCTGTCTCTTGCTCGAGACTGTTGGGTTGTACCTCATCTCTTTTCTAGGATATGGATGGGAGCCATTGCTCTGGCTGGGAGGTGTGATCACGTGGACACACACTCGTGGGCTGAGACTAGGCGAGGACTGCAGGTCTCTGCGGCTTGCACTCTGAAGCGCAGTCACCTGAGAAAGGTCAGGGTGCTGCCTTCCTCTGCGGCTGGTGTCTGAGGCTTGGTGAACCCGAGGGAGCCCTGAGTCTCTCTGGAACTGTGCTCCCTCATTCCTGTGAACACTGGGGAAGCAAGAGGGAAGAAATTTCTGGACAATGAAGCCCATGCTGGATTTCATGTTCTCACTGGAAGCATTTGCCATCATACACAATTCCCTGAGCTTTTTTTTTTTTTTTTTCTTTTTGGTAAAGGAAATCACAGGGGATCAGTTCAGTACATGTCTAGCCAAAAACTAACCTTTTGCCACAAACATTTGAGTTTTCGTCTTTATACCTAAGGATGAGAGAAGAACAGGTAGAATTACCTTAAAATACTAATATTTTCCATTAATAAGTATCTGAGGGGCTGGTGTGATGGCTCAGCAGTAGAGCACTGGCCTGGCATGCATGAGGACCTGGGTTCAAACCCCAGCATCACATATACAACTGAGTGTGAGAGAAACAAACAACAACAAAAACCAGATGAATAAGCAAATAAAATTGATTCTCTCTCTCACTCTTAAAGAAAAAAAAAAGGATCTGAAAATCTGAAAACTACTGATTTTTCTTTCCTTTCCTTTTCTTTTGTACCAGGGACTGGACCCAGAAGTATTCAACCACTGAATCACATCCCAGCCCTTTTTATTTTATTTTTTTATTTTGAATTAGAGTCTTGCTAAGTTGCTTTTGGGCCTAAGTTGCTGAGGCTGGCTTTGAACTTGTGATCCTCCTGCCTCAACCTCTGGAGCCACTGGGATTACATGCGTGCACCACCGCACCTGGCTTGATAATATTTCTTCTTTCCCCAGTTAGATTTGTTTCTTTTATAAAGCAAGATATATATATTTGGGGGGGGGGCTGGCTTCTTTCCAAATAAAGTAGGGTAGCCTTAAGTTCTAGTTTGCCCAGGAGTGTACCAGTTTAAGTGTTGTGTACTAGTGTCATCAGCAGCATCCCTTGTCCTTTAAAAAGCATCCTAATTGAATAAGTCATATGGCAACCCTAAAGAAAGGGGTTGCAAAGTGTTGCTAGGTTTTCTGACCCCCTATGTTTGAAATAGAAGTTCCACAGCACCTTTAACATACCATGTGAATAATAATAGGAAGATTAGAGGTTATCATCCATAAACTTAATTACTTAAACTGCTAAATATTGAAACAGAGTTTTAAAAAAATTTTTTCAATTGGTCTTATCAGAAGTTATTAAATAATGACATATTTGTATTTTTCATTCTATATTGACAGTGGAAATGTTAGTAATTATTAAATGGTAGTACACAAAAGTCCTATAATTGCTGAAGTTAAAGAAGTTATTCTTTTCTTTTCTCTCTCTCTTTTTTTTTTTTTTTTTTGCTATTCTGGGGATGAAACCCAGAATATCATGTATGCTAGGCAAGTGTTATCCTACTAAGCCTAAAGAATTTCTTTTTTTTTTTTATATATAAAAAGAGGGACAGTGAGAGAGAGAGAAAGAGGGGACCAATTTTATTTAGTTTTTCCTGTGGCTTTTGTTGCTCCGACACTTTGTTGTGTACATGGTGCTGGGGTTTGAACCCGCATCTTAGTGCATACCAGGCAAGCACCATAACTGCCAAGCCACCGCTCCAGCCCCAAGAAGCTATTCTTAAATAGAGTCTGGAATTTAAATATTGGAAGTCTTGGTTTTTACAATTACTGTAATTTGATGAAACAGGAAATATTTGAGCTTTGCTTCTTTTTTTGGTGTATAATTTTAATTGTTCAGTATAGCATTTCCTTAAATTGCAGGAAGCCTTGTGTTGGAAAAAGGATCCAGCCTTTAAAATCCATCTGTATTATAGTGTGGTTTTTTAATTGTCTTGGGAAGCAGCTCTGTGGTGACCTGCAAACAGAACTGAGAAAAAGAAAACTTTCAAGATTGATTGGTCTGCAGGAGGCATGTGGATTTAACTCTAAATCTCATGCACCATCTGTATAAATGAGCCAGGGATGTCATTTTAATCATCTGAATAAATTTGCTTTCTAGTTTACACAGACATACATTCATAATAATTTACTAATAAGACAACTTAAAATGGGGGGGGGATATTCTAGTAACACAAAGACTTATGTAAACCTCATTCAGACTGTACAAACCACACTGAACAAGAAACCCTTCAAATCTAGTTGCTGCTCACATCAGGCATGTTAAAAGCACTGGGGATAGGGCAGGAAAAAAATCCTGGGCTAGAAATCCTAACAATGCAATTGTAGCTTTTCAACCTCTGTGCGACTTTGGACAAATTTCTTACTGTCTCTGAGCCTTAGTTGTTTCCTTTTTAATTCTGATAAAATCCCTGCCTACCCTGCCTTGCTTGTAAGGCTCAATAAATTATAAAGTCTTATGTTAGCTTTTTGTCACTGTAATAAATACCCGAGATATAAAAGGTTTATTTTGACTCATAGTTTGGAGTTTCTGGTCCAGAATCAATTGATTTTATGGCTTTTGGGTCTGAGATGAGGTATCCCATCATAATGGGAACACATGGTAAAACAAAACCCAACACCCAGTGGCCAGGAGGGTCACCAGAGGGCATAAGGACATGCCCTAAATAACCTAATGACCTTCCCACCTCTTCAAAGTTCCACCACCTCTCTGTTGTCTAAGCCTCCAGCACATGGGACTCTGGGGACATTTATGGTCCAGACCACAGAAAGTCCTTTGCAAATATAAGACATTATTTATTTTCCCTTAGATACATGAATTCTTACCTATTAGTAGCTGCGCTGGATATTAGGGAAGACAACAGAGACATAATAATGTTCCTTTACAATCCCAAATCTACTTTATAAATCCATGGCATTGAGCCTCCTCTGCTGGAAACACTGAGGGCCTGAACTGAACACATGTGACACACGTACATCAAAGCCCTACTTTCTGAAATGCATCAGGCATAAAATGATTAATTTAACGATAGCTTCCTTGGCCATCCCATTTTGAATCTCAGACCTTCAGTCTCAGCCGAATGGCATTATTTTCAGTCTTAGGAAGTGGTGTTGCTTTCTTACATTACAGGTGTGTCAAACTCTACACGATGTGCTAAGGAATGGCTTTGCTGTGGTCTCCTGTTAGGCTGTAGACTCCTTTGTGACCTGAAGATTTTGTGCTTGTGGTTGTTATATTGTTTTCCTTTTAAACTTTTGGATCCCATACTTATAGCAGGTGCCCTGTGAACATTAGTTCAGTAAACGAAATAGCCATTGCTCTGGAGGAGCTCATGAGCCAGGAGGGCAGGCAGACAGTTTCGTATGGTGTTACTTTGTACACTCGGGTAATAGGAAGAGCACCGATTGCTGTATAAACAGATGGAGGGGCTGGAGCGGTAGCTCAGCGGTTACGGCTTGCCTGGCATGTGCAAGTATGTGAGTTCAAACCCCAGCACCACATTCACAACGAAGTGTTTGAGTAAAGAAAGACAAATGAGAAAAAAAAAAACTAAATAAAATTGATTTTCTCTTTCTGTGTCTCACTGTCCCTCTCTCTTTAAAAAGAGAGAGAGGCGAGAGAGAGAGAGAGAGATGGAGGACTTCTAATGCAGGGAAGTTGGAGTGCAGAGGGGAAGATGGAAAACCTTTGGAGCCCTGACCTTGTTTTGAGTCCTGGAGAATGAAGGCGGATTTGTAGAGGCCCAAGAGGTGCTTCCTGTCTCACGCAAACAAGGCAACTTCCAAGAAGGCTCCAGACAGGAAGTGACAATGTTGAGGAAGGACATCATTCTGAGTTTTTATACATTGCAGCAAGTGCCCAAGATGATTCTTTAGGGCATCACTACATTATTTGTAGTGATATTTTTAAAGTAAAAACTACAAAAGAAATGGAAGTCTTAAAAATTGTTTCCAGGTTGGATGTTAGGTGGGCATATCTGTGACCTTGTGTTCCACAGGGGAGTCTGGATGCGTCACCGGGTGGAAGCAGTTTCTGTGTGGTCCTGGGCTGTGTTTTACGTTAGTATATCGCTCCTTATTACAGTTTATCTGTGCTGGTTAAGCGGATTTGCAGCTCCTGTGATCTTCTGATTTTGTAATGCGAGGGACAGTAACCATGAAGAAGCGCTTTTACCACACAGAGTCTACTGATTGTGGCAAACTATATTAAGGACCTGTTCAACATAAAGATGAGGAATGCATTATTCTTTTTGGTACTGCAAGTTGAAACCAGGGGTGCATAACCACTGAGCAACAGCCCCAGCCATTTTTATTTCTTATTTCAAAACAGGGTCTTGCTAAGTTGCTAAGGGCCTCACTAATGGGCTGAGGCTGACTTTGAACTTGTGATCCTCCTGCCTCAGGCTCCTGAGCTGCAGGGATTACAGGTGTGTGCCACCACGCCTGGCTCTGCGTTTTTCTTTATACAA
>PVKS010029631.1:0-25185 GCA_004027875.1 Aplodontia rufa | reverse complement strand
CCGATGTTATTCCTACACTAGATACCCATTTAACACATGAGTTCTTCTGGGGGAAACTGCATTAGATGAAACCCATAGTAGCTTATCTATGTGTTAGCATTACCCCTGGTTATCAAAGTTTATACACAATGATTGCTACAGTTTTGACAATGTTTCCTCCTTATCTGTATCCTGTATCGCAATATACTTCTAATAAATGAGGGAAAAAAAAAAGAGTGAGGAAGAGGCTGAGCAAAGAGGGGCTGGAAAATAGAAATATTCTCTCTGTCCAAGAGTAGGGCACAGTCTTGAAACAAGCCAAGGAATGCCGGGGAGTACCATCAGAGCTAGTTAGAAGCAAAGAAGGATCTCCCTTCAGGGGACTTGGGGGAGAATATGGTCCTGCTAATATTTGATTTTGGATTGCTAGCCTGAAAAACTATGATAGAATAAATTTCTTTTTTTTTTAAATACCCAGTTTGTGGTCATTTGTTTTGGTTACCAGATAAGTAACACAGTAACATAGTAATATTGCACTACTAGAATTTATGCCTGTTACATTGCTTTTTTCTTTATATGCAATTTTATTCCATACACACACACACACACACACACACACACACAAACACACACAAATTAGCTCTTTCCTTAGGAAAATAATACCATCTATCTACTCCCAGGACAGCATGAAGTTGACATTTTCTTGTACTATTGGGAATTGATTAGCTTACACTCTTTCTCTACCTTCTCTCCATTTCTCTTATGATCATCATTATGCATTTGCAAAATGGATATCAGCCTAGGAGTAGATTTTTAAATAATGGAGCAGAATATTTCTTGGTGCTATGAGAATTACATAGAGATAAAATCTGCAATACAGCCTCATTAGGACTATTATCTCCTAAATGACCACATAGACTAAGAGATCCAAGCCACAGTGAGGTCATGAACCTGATTACAGAGATAATATGGACAAATTGCTACATTATTTACCCTGAGGTATTGTTTTCTTCTCAATGCAATATATTATATATTCAAGAATCATGAAGTCTTTAGGGTGAAATAACCTTGCTTTTCTAAGCAATGCCTTTTTATGTGCTTAAAAAATTCTTTCCTCTACCTCATGCTACTGATTAAGAATTTCTTTTCTAAATTAGCTTAATTTGCATCAAGGGATACATAAAGAGCAAGAGCACTTATATTTGGTAATAATGATGATCAGAACCACCCTTCTGTGAGTTTATCAATAGCAGGAATAGTGGCAATGGTACACTTACCACATAAAATGTCCAATGGGATTCAATCTCTGATTGCTCTTACACGTCATGCATCCTGACTCAAGTGGAGGTTTTGGTCAAAATTCCTGTTCTCAGCATTCTTTTCTTAGTCCTGTGGCTGGGCCCTAAATTCAAATGGCAATCATAATCAATAGTAATAATGACAGCTAACATTAATTGAGCACTTACTGTGTTTCACTGTGCTGAGAATTTTGTCTGTTACCTCACTTAGCCATCACAAGAATTCTATAATGTAGGTGGTTTTACTATCCCAGTTCTGTAAATGAGGAAACAGATTTAAAGATGAAGGACAATTCTATCAACTAGAATCCATCCAAACAGAGAACAGATTGCAAATTCAAAAGGAGAAAATAGAGTTTAATGGAAAGACAATTTATAATTGTGGGTACCGTTAAGGGAAACCAGTAAACGATGGCAAGAGGTTAACACTCTCAGAAAGTTCTTACTATCTCAGGCTGGAACACTGCAAGACCAACCAACAGCAGCTGAAACTTTCATATAAGGACATAGCCACTACCAATGTGCGGCCTGGATGGCAGGGGACAGGGAGAATAAATACTCTGACCTCTCTCCTCCTGCTCTCAGATCTCCTGAAACATGTCCCCCTGGCTGAACCCAGCTGAAATCAGAGGGCAATGGAACTTGGTGATTCAGTCCCTAGACGCCAACCCCCAGGATACAGAGTAGGGTAGAGAGACTGCAGAGTAGATTTGAAGGGACAAATGAAATCTCAGAAGTAGTACTACCCAGCAGATACAAATATTCTGTGGTAGGTACGTCCAAATGTAAATTTGAGTAGGGCTCACATTTTCAACCACTATAGCATTTAATTAAAAAGAAGAAAATTCTGATAAAGAACCCAAAGGATATTATAAAAGCTGATTTTTCTCTTCCTTCCTCTTCCTGAAACCCACATTGCTCCCCCAAGCCTCCCTGCTCCAGCTAAACTAATCCCTACAGAGAGCACCTCTGATGCCCACAGTGAGGGTTCCTGAAGCCACAGTAGGGTTCCCTACTCCACTAGAACATAAGCTCCATTACTGCAGAGATTTTAATCAGCTTGCTTACCAATATAGCACTATAAATTCAGCTCCTGTGTTATAAAAAAAAAAACTGTCTTTTGGACCAAGAAGTGTTAAGCTACCTGTCTTCAAAAAGAAATCTACTAGCAAAGAAAATCTAATCAATGAATTGTTTTTGCTCCCATGCTTATCTTTCTTGTTTTTACTCCTTTATTTCTTTGATCTTCATCATTGTGAAATTATTCTAGTCTTTTTTGTACAGAGAGAGAGAGAGTAAGAAGAGAGGGAGAATCAATTTTATTTAGTTTTTCATGTGGTTTTCACTGCTCTGACACTTCTTTGTGCACATCCATGCTGGGGTTCAAATTTGCATCCTTACGTATGCCAGGCAGGCACCTTAACTGCTGAGCCACTGCTCCAGCCCTGGTTCTCTTTAACTGTGGGTCTGTTTGTTTTTTTTTTTTTAAGAGAAAAAGAAAGTTAATTTTATTTTCTCATCTGATTTTTGTTTTTCCTCCACTTAGTTGTATATGTGGTGCTGGGGATTGAACCTGTGTCCTTGAGAATGCCAGGCAAGCGCTCTACTGCTGAGCCCCCACTCCAGCCTCTGATTCAAATATTTTTTTAAAAAGTAGGAGGTAATAATGATGGAATTTTAAACACTAACTAGATATATTAAGGAACAATTGTGAAGAACATGAAATTAGTATTGTGGTTATTTTTCTAAGAAGAGATCTCAGGGCTGGAGCTGTGGCTTAGCAGTTCCGGTGTTTGCTTGACATGTACGAGGACCCGAGTTTGAACCCCAGCCCAACTGTGGGTTTTTTATTTAACAGAGGAAATCTATTGAGTGCTGTGCGTTGTGTTTTATTTTAAGAGCTTATTGTATACTATCTTAGTTGATCTTATCACACATTCCTCTAAGATCAGCACTAGTATTATCGCAGTTTTACTGACAAACTAAGACTTGGACCCAGGTGTATCTGACTCCAAATGCCAAATTTTAAACCACTTACCCTTATACTGCTTTCCTGAGTCTGAGTCTCACTATCATTGTTTAAATGTAACAACTTGAGTTGGGGATATAGCACAGTGGCAGAGTGCTTGCCTAGATGCACCAGACCCTGGGTTCTATCCCCAGCACCACCAAATTAATAATCCAGTTGGTAAAGCCCCACCCCTGATGATGCTAGGGCCCCCCGAAACCCACCTTTACTCACTCTGCAACCACCAGTGACGTCTGCGACAACTCACGACTCAACTCTGCTGAGGTAAGTCAGAACACTGTGCATGTCATGACCAAGCCTCAGTCTCTCCTCCATTGTGCCTTGAAACGACTGCAGATTCAAACATCTATTGTCTGTCTCCTTGAGCTCTCATTGTCCCTCAGTGCCTTGATCCATGGACTACTTGCTTCATGGGGCTAGAAATGGCTCTGTGGTGCTAGCTCCCCAAGGCAGCACAGTGCTGTCCAGATCTGCATAACTGACTAATGCCCTTCCACTGCAGCCTCTCTGGATCTACCACTGTTTTCACACTGAGGCCACATCTCCCACTGGCTACTCTTGGGCCCTAAGTGAGCACAGCACGTGTATGCAGGCAGGTGTGATTTGGCAAAATATGGGGGTCCTCTAGTGGTCGATGCTGACTTGAGGACTCTCCATTAACCTTGGTGAACTTTTCTTATAGTCACACTGCAGCTCTAGCCACCTGCCTCTCAATCCACTTCCCTTCTCCCACATTCCACAGATGTTAGACCTGCATTGTATGTGAAGCCTCTCCCCACAAATCTCCTTAGAAGGCTAATTCCATCTTGGCCTCTGCTTCTCAATAGGCATACTCTAATGCAAGTGATACTGAAGGTGGTCTGGGAAAACAGGTGATAAGATGAGACTTTGAGATTGCCATACTTATCACCCAAAGACAAAGAGGACGCCACCTGAAGAGTAGAGAGAATCTAGATAGTCCCTGGCACAAGGTGGAAGCCCAATTGCTAGAGATTTTCATTCATGCTTACCTGGGAAGATATGTGAGTGGAATTAAACATGCTTGCACATTGAAAAGATTCAGGCATTTGAAAGACGCAGGGTATAATAACTGCAAAATACTGAAGGTGACTAGTTACTTCTAAATTGTTTTTTTGTTGTTGTTGTTGTTGATTTTTTTTGTTAGAAATTTATGAGAATAATTTATTTTTTGTTTTTTATTTTTATTTTTTTATTCAGAAATTTATTTGTTGAACAATCAAACAAGCT
Organism: Aplodontia rufa; assembly: GCA_004027875.1. NCBI lineage: Eukaryota > Metazoa > Chordata > Mammalia > Rodentia > Aplodontiidae > Aplodontia > Aplodontia rufa. Next base: position 20,631 of record PVKS010029631.1, on the reverse strand, counting down.
TCTAATGAAATTATATAACATAAATTCTGAAAATTAGATTTACCCCCAAGAGCTCCCCAGTAACCCACCCTTATTCCTCCCCTACCCTTCCTAATACATCTCTATAATGACCTCACAGCCCTTGCCTGGGCAGCCCAGTGGCCACCTCACTGTGTCTTCCTATTGTTAACGCTGGTGCATCCCAGGACTTACCCTGGCATTGGCACCCCAAGCTTACTCACCAACCTTAGCTCATCAATACCTCAAAAGGTTGTTTCCTGATATCTGATAATGGCAGACCAAGTCTGGCCTAAAAAAAAAAAAAAGCAAATAGTCATCCAGTTGTAACCACATCTACTCTAATAAGGTCTAAACCCTAGGCTTGAGGAGAAAATCTCTCTCTTCCAAGATCTTCCTTCTTTGGATAGTTTCTCAACCCTAAGGTTTCACTTCAGAGTCTATTTTACATCTTTATAGTTACTTCTCCATTGTAGCTTAATAATTCTTTATATTAAAACTCTCCATTTATATTATGTTGTAGTATTTATTTCCTGATTAGATTCAGACTAAAACAAGGTACATGATCAAGGGATCCATAATACAAGATTAAATAAGCAAAAATGTATTGGTTTGAAGATCCTTTCTCAGTGCATCATATTGAATACTATGGCAAGGACCATAGGTCATGTAATAAACTCACTTATAGAGTAGCTCTTAGATACTTAGAGCAAGTTATAGTCGATCCAGAAAAAGCAGAAAGGCCTGGGTTGCTCTGGCTGATAGTAGAGGGAGAAATAAAGGGGCTGAGGGAAATGGGAATGCTGGAATGGATATATTATGTAACCAGAAGATTATGTTCTATATCAAGCCTAGAGAACATACCAGCAACTAAGGTTGTTAAGAATGCATTGGAGAGAGGGGCATGAGTATAATAAAGAAGTTCATGTTGGCTCTTCTTTAAATGTTGCAGCTGACTATAGGGGAGGCAAACACAGAGCCATATACTTGAAGATGATGGGGTCTGAAAGTAATAGAAGCTATGTGGGGCTACTTAACTCTCAAAAGCCAGAATGATGCAATTACCATAGTGACTTTCAAAGTCAAAATGCAAGCCAAGGGTCTTGACCATAGGAAGTTGAGATAATTAGCAGAACATGGTATCTTCAAGGGGGAAAATAGACCTGTCAATAGCCAACAGGGTGCTGCTTAACTTCTACAACCAGACAAAAGGCAGGAATGAAAGCACAAGAGTCTAAGGCCAATCACAGCAATTAAAATTTATAATCTCTTAGCTTCTGCACTTAATATAATTTTCAGAACCCAAAACCTTTGACCAGTACACATTCTTAGAAAGAAGAACACTACAGAACTACAGTTCCTACAATCATATTCCTCAAGTCCTTCCCCAAAGGAACCTATGGACACAATCTTGGTTGAGTGCATACTCTGGGCAAAGGAGAATACCCAGACAACTCAAGGATTATTGGGCATGGAGTCTGAGTCAACATTGACAGAGACCAAAAACACATCATAGCCTCCCTGTTAGAATGAGGGTTTACAGATGCCAGTTATTAGATGGAGTTCTGATTAAAGTCTGCTTCACCAGATCAACAGACCCAGTGGTCATTTTCTCAGTTCCCTAGTTTGTAACTGAAATCAGTGTAGTAGGCAGTCAGAACTACCCTCCCCCCAGCCTTGGCCTGTGGAGTAAAAGTTACCATAGTGGTCAAAACCAAACAGAAACCTCCGACACCACTCTTTCTCACAGATCAAGATTAGAAATAAAAATCAATATCAAAACCATAAGGGACAGCAGAGTATTTCCACCATTAAAAAGATGCAGAAGTGCTAGTCCCAATTACATTATTGTTTAATTCTGCAACCTTCTCCCCAAAGAAACCAGGTATTTCCCATTCTTATGCTTCTTTTTCTAGAAACAAAGCGGTCATTTTGTCATCATAATTATTGTGTACTCAAATTTCATCACTTGAGCTGTGACATATTTCTCAACTACAAATGTTTGCAAATCACACCAAATTAGAAATTTTTTATTGTCATACCTATAAATTAGTATTAAGAAATTTAGTTATTGTACAATCAAAAGTGCATCCAACAAAGCAATATAATATGTATATATTTTTACAATTAGATTTACCCCCTATAGCCCACCCTAAAAACTCTCCAGAAACAACAATGTAGCTGTGATTTTGAGCCAAAAGGCTACCTTCTAGACACATGATAATTATCATGACTGTGCTCCATCCAAAACAAACTCCACGACATTCTCAAAAATGGCACATTATGGCTTGGTGCTTCTCCAAGCTGATCTATACAGACTATTTTTACCTCTGACTGTTGCCAGATGCTCTACAGCTTCCATTTAAAAACTCTGCATGAGAGCCACCTTTCCAGGAAGCCTCCCTGAAACTTTATCCACATACCAGACTGATTGATTGTCCTTTGTTGGTTCTCCTGTAACAGCCTCTGCAGTTTAATTGCTGATACTTCTTTTAGGGTTGCCGTTTAACATATCTGTCTTCCCCTTAGACTGAGTTCCTTGAAAGCAGGGACTGTATCACATTTTTGTTTTTGAGCCTCAGTGATTCAGGATAGGACCTGGTACATGGTTGGCAGCCCATAAATGACAAATAATAAAGTGATAAATTTAAACATTCTATTTTGATGTTTGGACTGTATACCAGATCATTAGAATGTACCACTTTGAGTGATTTCTTCTAGAGTGCATTGGACTGTTTAGTGAGTGTGTATATAGGCAATTTTCCAATTTATTCTTTTGAACTGGAATAATACCGTGCTCCAGACCACCCAGCAAGGACCAGTCTCTGTGGTCACTGCATTCAGAGTGAAACACTGGACTTCAATCCATTCCAGGTGGAATTCTTGGCACACATCATCTCCACAGATGTGTCCATTGAAGGTCAGAAACATTATCAACAGCAAAACAATTGGCTGACTTGTAGATCAGAAGGTGCTCTCTGAGGGTTTTGGGCACTGCTGGAGTCACACACCTGCCTCCCTTGCTGCAGAGGTGCCTAGGCTGCCAGAGGTCCCTTGAGGCAATGTGGCTCTTCAATCCCAGCTTAAAGCACTTCTTTAATGGACTCCACAGCTGTGTCTGCCATATGTTCAGGGAGAAGAGGACTGTAACGTGGCAAATATGGTCAGTCAAAGTCCAACCTGGCCAGAAACTATCTTAGCTCAAGTCTTGAATTACTTTGTAAGTCATGCAAGCCTGATTTCACCATCTGGAAGAAGCTACTGCAATCAAAGCTACAGCTAGAATCCAAGTGCACCAGTTACAGGAAGCCAAGCATGACAGCACGAAAGAAGGAAAGGTTGAAGAATTAAAGATTGAACCTTCAAACATCTGTACACAGCAGCTGATATGCTGATTATTCTTCCATACCTGTTTCCACTGCTTGATTTATTTTTCCCAGGTATGAGGTGTAAAAATGTGAGACATCAGTAAATCCAAATGTATGTCTTCACCAGAACAGAAATGATCCAAATACATAATAGGACCAAGTAACTTCACTATCCCTTAGTTAGATATGTTATCACTTCTCAGGTGGTTGAGAAAAAGACAGTAGGAATGTTGTCAGCTTTTGGAATATATTAACCTGTATTCTCACTCTTGTTCTCTCCACTTTCGACAAATTACTTTGGGGTTTTGATCTTTAGTTTCATTGCCATCCAAATAGGACAATCTGTTTAACTGTAAAACTTCAGCTTCTTCCGTCACAAATGCTGTCTCTCGTTACCTCTGCCCTTGAATATGTGAATCTAAAAGTAAAAAAAAAGATATAAAAATAATCAAAATACAGTGATAACATTTTCCAGATACTCAGGGTTTCACAGAAAATGTTACATGAATAAAAATTAGGAATGATTTAAGCCAATGTCTATCAGTGCTTGATACAGAAAAAGCAATACAGGACACCAACATCACAAGTACATTTAAGTCCAGTTAGATCAAAGGTATCCACTTGGCTGTCATTCTGACCTCAGATGAGTGTTCAGGTCTAGCATGCTTCTCCATGTATTATGTTTTTTATATATAAATAAAGTGCATCAAGCCAATTCCATATGTCTGTGTCACAATACTCTTTCCTCCAGATTTCTCATCATAGTTGACCTTAAACTAATCTTAACTACTACTGCTACTTACCAAGTCCTGACCTGATCTTCTCACCTTAGATTTGTTTTGTTATACACATCTCACAGGCTCAGTGTGAGGATCATATGTGATAGCATACATATTCAGAAACACACCATAAGTAATTATCAAGCTCTTACTGTGCCCTAAGCACTATGGATACAGTGATGAATAAGAAACAGTAACTGCTCTTAAGTAGTACATAGCATGGTGCCTGCCACAAGATGCTGTTCTATCAAGAGTAGTGAAATTAGAATTCTGAAAGCCAGAAGAATGGCGAACTGTATATATTCACAAGGAAGATAGCATGCCCTTGCATCTCCTGGACCCCTTGTCTACAAGAGTATGTGCTTAAATCGCCATATCTTTATTACACAGTGTTGTAAGCACAGTCACAAGAAAAGGTCATTGCAAAGCATTATAGTTCTAGAGGTTTCCAAGGAATTAAACCAACCTACATTAAGAAGGTCCCTCTGGGACTGGAGTAGTGGCTCAGTGGTTATGCACTTGCCTGGCATGCACGAGTATACCGGTTCAAACCCTGGCACCACATACACAATGAAATGTCAGAGCAACGAAAGTCACATGAAAAACTAAATAAAAAATTGATTCTCTCTTTCTCACTCTCTCACTGTCCCTCTCTCTTTAAAATAAATAAATAAATAAATAAATAAATAAACAAACAAGAAGGTCCCTCTGAGCTGGGTGCAATAGTACACACCTGTAATCCCAGCAACTTGAGAAGTTGAGGCAGGAGGATCCCAATTTCAAAGCCATCCTCAGCGATTTAGCCAGGTCCTAGGTGACTTAGCAAGATCCTGTCTCAAACAAAAACTAAAAAAGTCTGGGGGTGTGGCTAAGTGGTTAATTGCCACTGAATTCAAATTCCAGTATGAAAAATAAAAGGTCCCATCTGATATTTACTTCTCTTGCTTCTATGTATGCAACATTCCTTTAAACTTAATAAAAAGAATATTTATTTTCAAAAATAAATAATAATGATATTCCTTATTACCTGTGCATAGAGTCATATATATCAACCTACACTGTATTTATAGTACTTCTTTGGGCTGAGTTTCTGTTTTTCTCATTCTTCCATAGAGTTAAGTTATCAGATCTAATTTTGAAATATGAAAGCTATTATCCAAAATGCACCAATATTTCCAGGTGCATGTTATGGAACTGCAGAGCTATTTCTCAGAAGCATAAAAGGGTTGTTAAAAAATGCTTTAAAGTGCCAACAAGTTAGAAGTCTTGTGAGTTCAGCAGGGTCAAGCTCAGGGGAGTGGAACCTTGACGTCATTTACCTTAGTGCCAAGCTCATGATGGGCTTCATATTCAGATTTTTGATAGAATATGGTAAAAAGGAAATTATAATAATTTTTGTGTTAAAAGCATTATTTTATTCCATGTAATCATTTAAAATATATCACAATTATTTTAACTACATTTGGCATTTCTCTATTATTTAATTTAGCACAAGCCTTAAAAATAGCCCAGGCTCAGGGCTGGAGCAGTGGCTCAGTGGTTACAGTACTTGCTCTGCATGCACAAGTACACAGGTACTAACCCCAGCGCCCACGTACACAGGTAAGTGTCAGAGCAACAAAAGCCATGTGAAAAACTCAATAAAAATTGATTCTCTCTCTCTCTCTCTCTCTCTCTCTCTCTCTCTCACTGCCCTTCTCTCTTAAAAAAAAAATAGCCCAGGCTCTCTCAAACTTGTGGAAGACTTGGAAAAGAAAGATCTTCAGACAGGCTTTATATTCTAACAAGTGAGGAAACTGAGGCTCAATGAGGTAAAGTAGCCTGCACAATTACACAGTAGTACCCAGGAATCAAATCCTGATCTATTTTTCTGCAAAAATTTTAGTGCTTTCCATCACATCATGCTGCTTCTAATTTAATACAAGAGTCAGCAAAGCATGAGCTGGATTCAAAAATCCATCCTGCAGCCTGCTTTTGTAATAAAGTTTTATGAGAATACAGCCATGCACCTTGGTTTCAGTGTTATCTGTAACTGCTTTTTCACTACAACAGCAGAGTCAATCAATTGCAATAGATGTGACCTACAGAGCCAGAAATATTTATCTGGACTTTTCACAGAATAATTTTGCTGAACTCTGATTGAAGACATGATTTTTTTTAAGAAAGAAGGACAGTGAGAGAGAGAGAATCAACCTTTATTGAGTTTTTCACATGGCTTTCATTGCTCCGACACTTAGTTGTGTATGTGGGTGCTGGAGTTTGAACCCCTGCATTTGCGCATGCCAGGCAAGTGCCGTAACTGCCGAGCCACCGCTCCAGCCCCAGAAGACATGATCTTTAGTATCTTGAAATACTAATCTAAAATGGAAAAGACAGTAAAATAGAAATTAAAACAAAAGGCCTTCCTGTAACAGATTAAAATAAAACTTGAATCAAAGTTTATGTACTAAGACTTTATTAGCAAGTACAACCCCAGGCAAGCAAAGGCAAGAAGAAAGGGAAGACTGGGAAGAAGAGGAAGTAAGTTCTAAGCAGTGCATAACAAGATTGGCCACAGTTTCTAAAGAAAATACAGCTGGTTGGCAATCATGTAGAATGCTTCCAAAGAAACTTTGGAACAGTTGAATCTCAGAACAGTCTTCATACCTCCGGAGAAACTGAGGCAGTCTTAGGGAACAAATCAAAAGTAGCAGCAGCAGCAGAGGCTTTATAACTGCAGAAATGGTGTGAGCCATACCTGTGACTGCTCAAGGTGGGAAGTAGGACAATACTGGACACTCAAGAGAAAGAAAATGTCAAGAAAATCAGGCCCGGAGCATAAACCAGTCCACCCCTTGCAATTGTCAGATTGACTCTCACTTTTTCAAAATAACCAGATCCCATATAAGAACAAAATGTCCTCATAGTCTCCCTGAGAGCACAGGTGTGAGTCTCATCCTTGAAAATAATGGTCAGTTGCAGTTTCCACTCATCTGTGGAGGTCGGGACTAAACCCTGCCCAGTGAGAAAGTTGGTTTACTATCATGTGTTAAATCCAGATAAGATGTAATGCTATACAACATAATCCTTGTTTAGCGATATTGTGGGAAGGGGAAGGGAGGGATAAAGGTGGGTAATTGGGGGGGGGCTCTCCTGGGGGTAATTGTAATATAGAATCTATACACATTTTATATTATTTTGTTAAAAACTTGTATTGTTGTTCAAAAATAAAAAAATTTAAAAAACATAAAAAAAGACTTCAGGAGGATTATCAATCTTAGCTATAATCCCTGATGCTATAGTTTCTCTTGGAGGTATAGTTAATAGTTATCATCTCCCTACTCTACCTCATTCTAGACTCCCCTCATCCTTGGCCAGCATGATACTGACTTAGTAGAATTAGATAGACTGTCATTCCTGAGCAATCTAAGCCCTAAAGCGCTTTGCTAGTGGTGAGGGAATTGACCACTCACTGATCACAGAAGCACCAATAGACAACCCAGAGAATTCTTTTGCTAGCAAACATAATTATTCCATGCCCCAACTTTGTATCCATAGCCCAGAATCCTCACTGCAATCAGGCTAATTATCCCAGATTTTGCTGGTACACTGTTAATGCTTAATACAAAATGGCCACCTGGTAATTACAGCAAATAGTTCTGTGGACTTTTTTTTTTCTCTTGGAGGAAGTATCTGTCAGGCAGGGAAAGGGTAAGAGGGTCAGGTTCAGAGGCTAAGGCCCAGAAACCAAGGTTCGAGGATTCTGCAGTTGAGAAAAGATGCGAGGCATGGTGGAAGTACTTTTCATCTTTCTTTAGAGGTGGCCATAGCCTTTTGCCAGCCCCCCAGCTCCAGTTTCAGTACCAGTCAGTTCCATTTTATTTCTCTGCCTGCCCCTACTCTTTCCATCTCTCTTCTTTTCCATAGACCCTTCTTATGTACAGTTCAAACAAAGAAGGAACACTGCCACCAGGTTACCTCAGTGGACGCATGCTCACTAGTTAGTACTTATGGTCTTGAGTAGAGACACTGAGAACAGGCTTGACTACACACTCACCACAACACAGCCAGTTCTCAACCTTGGCTACATATTAAAAGTAACATAAAACAGCAAAGCCTGTTCCAAGTCTTCGCTAGGGTCCTAACAATAGCCATTTTTTGGACCTACCCAAAAGTATCCGAAGATCTATGACATCTGTCATCGGAGCCTAAGGATGTAGGAAAGGGAAGCAAGAATTTTGTAAATGAATCACTGAAAACAATGGCAAGAAGGATCAGTCCTACTTCCACATTATATTTGTATCATTTACCCCCTCCAAGATGGGTTTATCTGTACAAGTATTTATTAAATAAAATGCCTGTGGTGGATAAAGGGGGAAAGGAATATGAATATGTGGGAAGAGGGTAAAATGCAGATCTGATACCTGTGAAAGGAAGCAAAAGAGGTATATTGCTACCTTTGCTATGTAATTGAAATTGCTTTTGATTCTTCCTACTGATGCTGATCAAAGAAAAGCAGTCACCAAATCAGTTATCACATATCAAATGTCAGAATCTTGATGCCATGCCAGCTGAGAGTGAAGTCCCCAGTGTGCTGTATCACTACCCTCCCCACACATTAAATTTTCGGGAGTCCTCTTTCATCAATCTCAACATCTCCCTAGGTGAGAGGAATAAGGACTTGTTTCTTAAGGCCAGGGAATTCAGAGGAATCAAAGATTAGTGGCTCTCAGGTGCATTTATCCAAATATTCTCAGCCCAAGGTTTCAGGCTCCCAAGTCTCCATTAGAACCCTCTTTTAGTTATTGCATTGTTGAGACTACAAAGTTTTCTTCACAGGGTTGCGATGTTATAATCAGGTCAAGGGTCTGAATTTCAGCCCAGTCAGTCCTGCATCTTCAAGAGATTAAAATTTCTTTAAAGCTGTGTAAGATTTTTCACTCTTACAGCAAGACACAGGTTAACAGCTGTATGAGCCTATAATACTTCTTATTTTGGCAAGGCTTTCAATGATGCCAAAAGTCACCATCCAACAGCACGATACTTATAATTATTAATGCTCCCACAATGTTTAAGTATAGGAGACACAGTGTTCTAATGCTGTGTCATCCACCTCTCAACCAAATTAACCACAGATAAAAGCTTTAATAATTCTGATGCCACAGCATACCAAGGGGTTATCACCAGAACTCTTCTGATGCCTGCTGTCTCAGCTCGTGTTTTCTAAGCCTTTGTGACTCAAGAAGATGAGATCCATGAGCTGGCAGCATTGGCATTACTTGGGAGCTTGTTAGAAATGCAAAACCTCAGGCCCTCGCTCAAGAACATTGAATCAGATTCTGCACTTTGTAGAATTTCCCAGGTAAGTCTCATGAACATTGACTTTTCTGAGTAATTATCCTCAATACATGAGGAGCCTTGCTCTAGAAAACAGATCCTGAAACAAAGCAAATATGATACTACTTTGTGGGAGAGTGCAAGCCCAATGAAACAAGAGAAAGGCAAAGCCTAATTCAGGGCTGGTTCACTGCAACTTCTCAAGAACTCGAAAATTGGTCACATAGCATTTCTCCCATGTGGAGCCATAAAAACTTGGAGCAGTCTGACACTTGGAGGAAGAAGGGAGGGAAAGTGGGCAATTTATCTGATGTTTCATCTGTTTCCTGTCCCCATAGTCAAAAATTACCCCAAGAGGTAATAACTATCCAGCACCCCTGAATGTCTTACTTGGCCCCTCCACACAGCCACCTGGGAAGCCAGAGCTTCTTTGGGCCTCATTAGGTCATATCTGGGTTCTGGAGCAGTCAAGGATTGCCACTCAAGAAAAGCCTCTTTTACGAAAGATGTAAACCAAAGGACATCTAGGAAAAGAGCATCTTAGAGGAAAAAGTGCAAGGAAATGAGAACTTTAAAAAATCTATGATAGTTGCAGATAACATAAGGTAAGTGAAAAGACATTGCTTGTTATTTATAAAGTATTAAATATTCCCAGTGAAACTGCAATCCAACGGTGTATACTCCAGCTTAACTTTTATCAGTCTCTTCTGCAATGTTACCAGATCTGATTTTGAAATATGAAATCTGTAACTCTTCAATGAGATAAGAGAGATGGTGTGTTTGGGAAGTAAAACAGAAGGATTTTTAAAGGAACACTGAGAGAAAAAAGAAGGAATTCTTGGCAATGAAAATATGCTAGCAGAAATAAAAATTATAGAATAGTATGAATATAAAATTGAGGAAATTTCCAAGAAAGTAGAGCATTGGGATCTAGTGAAATAAAATCTGAGAGAAAAAGTGAAAAATATTAAATGATCAGTTCAGGAAGTCTAACAATACAACAAAAGGAGTTTTAGAAAAAGAGAAAAATATATGAAGGTAATGAGGAAATCCACAAAGTGATTGAAGAAAACTCTTCACATCTGAGGCACTCAAGTTTGAATATTGAAAGAGCACATTTAATGATCAGCATAATAAATAACAAAAAGATCACCAGTGTTGATATTTTGCAACACTGGGAACAAAGAAGTTAAAGAATTTCCAGAAGGAGAAGACAAGTTACATCCAAAAGATCAAGAATCAGAAAATCAGATTTATCTAGAACATGGAAATTGAGAAAAAATAGACATAAATAATGGATGAAACAGCTAAAATATAAATACAAGAATTTGGAAGAAAATTTATTTTCAGCCTGAAATTCTGTATCAGCCAAACCTTCAGTGAAACAAAGAAGTAAAATCAATACAGTTTCAAACATTCAAACTCTGAAAACTTACTTTGTGAGTGTTATTAGGAAGTTACAAAAGGAGCTGTTCCCCTAAATTAAGGTGATACACCAAGAAAAAGAAAACACTGAGTCCAGATAATAGGAGAGTCAAGAATAGATAAAAGGAAACCCCATGAGTCCCTTAGTGCTCAAAAAAGGATGTGCTGGAGAATAGCGAGTACTGAAGACAGCAGGTCAAATGGCTCAGAGATGCAAGTCTGGCAGAAAAGATAATGTGTTTACGAATATTGAAGGGAAGGGTTGACACTTAACAAGTAAGTTTGCTTATACTGTCATTTACATAGCCATGGTAATGTGAACACTGAATGTAGGTCTAACTAAAATTATATAAAATTATTTTCTGAGGAAAGGAGACAGGAAACACACAAGGCAATGGCAAATACAAGAAAGAAAACTGTTTTAAAACTAATTTCTCCTCTTAGAAGTCAACAGATAATGCCTTAAAATGAAAAATTAATACATCATTAGTTATAAAGGAAATGCAAATCAAAACTTCAATTAGATACCACATCACTCCTGTTAGAGTGGCAAAAATGGAGAATACAAACAACGACAGATGCTGGAGGGGCTGTGGGAAAAGAGGAACACTGTTACACTGCTGGTGGGACTGCAAACTGGTTCAGCCACTATGGAAAGCAGTGTGGAGAATCCTCAAAAATTTAAGGATGGAACCACCTTACGACCCAGCTATCCCACTCCTGGGTATTTTCCCAAAAGAGTTAGACTCAGCGTATTATAGTGATGTGGCTTCATCAATGTTTATAGCAGCTCAATTTACTATAGCCAGACTATGGAACTAACCCAGATGCCCCTCATTCGAAGAGTGGATACAAAAACTTTGGTACATATATACAATGGAATACTACTTGGCCATTAGAGAAGATGATATTATGGCTTTTGATATCAAATGGATGGAGATGGAAAGAATTATGCTTAGTGAAGTATCCCAATCTCAGAGACTCAGGGCCAAATGGTTTCCTCTCATCTGTGGAAGCTAGAATACATGGGGAAGCAGTATGTTAGACGGCTAAGCTAACAATAATTTCAAATTATATGATTCTCAACACAACAGGGAGATGACTCCCTAGGACACTTGGAGGTGTAGGGAGGGGGTCAGGAGGGAGGATGTAGGAAGAAATCCTAGGAGACTGGAGTGTGGGAATATGGGGGAATCATCTCAGAAGGAGATCTCTGTCCTCCATGAGATATCCATTTAACTCAGGAGTTCTTCTGGGAGAAACAGCAACATGGGGAACCCAAGCTGGACATCCATGATGTGGCATTAGCCCTGGATAACTAAGTATATATACATTGGTTCTTGAATGTTTGATAATGTTTCCCCCTCAATTCTGTCTCTATATCCATTTAATAAATAAAAAATAAATAAAATGAAAAATTAAGAATTTTAAAAACACATGTTTATGTGAAAAAAACTGTTTTATTGTTCATCTTCAGCATTTTAATTATGTTGTTAAAATATTAAAAGTTTAGCACTGCATGGACCTGCCACCTTCATTAATCATCTTGAGAACACACACACACACACACACACAGATGCCAGCACAAAAAAAAATGCTTCATTTTTTTAAAACTGCTTTACTGAACTATATTGTTCACATACCATAAAATTCACCCATACAATGTACAGAATTCAATGGTTTTTAGCATATTCACAGATATGTACAAACATAACTATGGTTAATCTTATATTTTAATCATCCTCAAAAGAAACTTTACATACTTTAGCTGCCATTTCTCTACACCTTTGCCTTGACCTCCTTCCAACCCTAGGCACCTGCTAAACAATTCCCTCTCTCTATAGATATCCCTGTCTTGAACATTCTTTTGAATGGAAGCATGTAATATATGCTTTTGTGACTCATTTCTGTCTCTTAACACGATGCTTTCAAGGTTCATCCGTGATGCAGCATGTATCAGTCCTTCATTTCTTTTTATAGCCAAATAATGCTCCACATTTTATTCTCTCATTCATCAGTTGATGGATATTTGGCTTATTTCCACCTTTTGGCTGTTAAGAATAAATCTGGTATAAACATTCACATGCAAGTTTCTAGGTGGATATATGTTTTCATTACTCTTGAGTGCATATTTACAGGTGCAATTGTTGGGTCAGATGATAATTCTATGGTTAATCATTTAAGGAACTGCCATACTATTTTGAAATGGAGCTGCATACTATCTGATATGCCCACCAACAGTTCATGAGAGTTCCAACTTCTGATATCATCACCAGCACTTGTTATTATCTTTTTGATTCTAGTCATCCTAGTGGATATGAAGTGTCATCTCATTGTGGTTTTGATTTGCATTTCTGTGATGGCTAATAATGTCAAGCAACTTTTCTTCTGATTATCAGCCATCTGCATATCATGTTTGGAGAAATATCACCAGGCATAACTCAGATATTATGGGTTCATTTCTAGACCATGGCATTAAAGCAAAAGTCATATGACATTTTGGGTTTCCTCGTGCATTTAAAAGTTATATTTATACTGTTCTGCAGTCTACTAAGTGTGAAATAGCAATATGTCTAAAGAATGCCTTACCTTAATTAAAAGATAATTTATTGCTAAAAAAAAAGGTTGAAAGTCATCTGAGCCTTTGGTGAATCTTAATCTGTTTTGCTACAGTCTTCCTTGAGTGCTCATGTTGCTCACTGAGGAGGGTGGTAGTTGCTAAAGGTTGAGGTGACTGTGACAACTTCTTAAAACAGGACAACTGGTGAAGTTTGCCACATCTATTGATGCTTCCTTTCATGAAAGATTGCTGCAGTGTTGTGGACAGCATTTTATTCACAGCATTTTATTTCAGTTCTCTGAAACTCTGCTGCTGCTTCAGCTCAGTTTATGAATATCCTAAATCCTTTGTTATAATTTTAACAACATTGAAGCATCTTCACCAGATTCCACTATACAATCACAATACTAACATCAAAGATCCCTAATCACAGGTCATCATAACAGATACAATAATAATGAAAAAGCTTGAAGTACTGAGAGACTTGTGATACTGAGACATAGAGTGAGCGTGTGCTCTTGGAAAAAATGACACCAATAGGCTCGCTCTATGCTCTGTGCAAGGCTGCCACAAACTTCCAATTTGTAAATCACAGTAACTTCAAAGTGCAATAAAAGTCTGTCTGCATTCAGGTTCTTTCCTCAGTTTTTAATTGGGTTGTCTTTTTATTATTGGGTTGTAAAAGTTCTTTATATATTTTAGATACAAGTCTCCTATCAGAGTTATGTAAGATGTGTGCAGCATTTTATTTGGCTTGTTTTACTAACCCTCTATATGATTACAGTCTCCATTTAAACACATTTTCTGTATTCAAATTAACTTCAAGCAAGCTTTGTTCAAATCCTTAGAACTAGATGCATTGGATACATATTCAGTTATCCTCTCCCTCATTAAAATCTTTAGATTCTTGCATGCTGTACACAGCAGCATATTGAGGTTGTACACATGTGTATTATTACAGCTGTGTAGTGAGAGGCACTCTGGAGCTAGTGGCCTGGGTTCTAACCCTGACTTCACTACTTATGTTACTTAGGATGCTACTTCACCTCACTAAGACTTACTTTCTTCATGTGTAGAAAGGGACTATTGATAATATTTACCATATGGTGACATAATAGTGACTAAAGTAGGCAAATACAGCAATGATCCCACCATAATTTCAGACAAAAGTAGCAGTAACTATGTCTAGTAGTAGTACATAGTTTGTATTCTACAAAATTTTGTATGTTATCTGTTCCTCATAACCATAAAGTTGATAATGTCATAGACAATATTTCCTTCTCTTGAGATAGATGCAGTTTTAAACTCTTGTTGTTACACAACCATAAAAAAACACATTCAAAAACTACTGCCCGCCTAATTGCTGTTAGACTTTGTAAAAACATCTCAATTTAATTTTTAAAAATTCTGGCTTATTTGCTCATTCTTGTAGAGTTTAATTATTTAAACATAGCATGACTTAAAGGAATACTTCATTTGTTTAACAGAGAATACTGACAGCATTTATTTTGGCTTCCAGAAGTTAAATTCTTTAGCAAACATTCACATTTTTTATTGAATAGATTTTCCTAGTCTTTCCCCAAACATGTTGAAGTGATTTATATTCAATCATCATTAATAAAGTAAATGTTAAATGATTAATTAACATGTTTATTCTTAAAGTTACCAGAGGAAAATATTTCAAGAGACAGAGTTGTTGTTCTTTTTTTAAGAGAGAGGGACAATAAGAGAGAGAGAGAGAGAGAGAGAGAGAGAAACAATTTTTATGTAGTTTTTCATGTGCCTTTTGTTGCTCCAAGACTTCATTGTGTATGTGGTGCTGGGGTTTGAACTCATGCATATCAGACAAGTGCCGTAACTGCAGAGCCTCAGTTCCAGCCCCAAAGAAAGAGTTTTTTTTAAAAACATCACATCTTAAAAGAGAAAGAAGGAAAAATAATTTGTTGTATATAGCATTAAGTTTCACTGTCTTCGAAAACAATCATCGAGCCTTTTACATTTACTCAATTTATATTAATAGATGGAATTAGAATGTCCATAGAACCATATGTGAAGGACTGCAGAGGTTTGTATAGGCAGTTTATATAATATCAAATAAATTCACCTTTTAAAGACTATTTTGCTTTTGGATGAATAACATATATGCACAGATTCAATGATTATTTGAGCAGCAAACACTGAAGTGAGTGCTCTCACATCCCTGGTACATTCTTTCATTTACTCTTAAGAACAATGTAGAGTGGTAGGGTTTATTATTATCCCTCTTTATACAGAGCAGAAAACAGAATTCCAAAGAAGTTACATGTCTTGACAAAAATTCTTCAGCTTTTAAATATTTAAGAAAAATCTGTTTTGTTGCTTGAATTCCTTGTAGGTGATGAAGTCTTAATTAGTGAGTACAGGGGACACATTTTTGTATTTCCAATAACTCTTACTCTAGGAATCTACCTTTCCTTAATTCCAAAATAATCCAATGTTTTAATATCCTTGATGCTCTATAGCAGTGATTCTCTCAGCATGGTCCTGGCCCAGCAACAGCATGGAGCTTGTTAAAACTGCAATTAAACAAGTTAAAACTGCAATTATCCCGGACTTTCCAGTCAGAATGGGGGATGGGAGGTAGGTGTGGCCCAGCAGTCCATGTTTAAGAGGCCCTTCAGATGATATTGAAGTTTAAGACTCACCACTCCATAGAAATTGCTCTCTAAATTATCACTTTCAAACTTATAATTCCAAATCATTGACATTAGTCCCTATGAAATTTGCCTCCTCAGTGGCATTTAGTAGAATTCAACAACTTATTCGTGAAACCCTGGGTTTCTGTAACACATTTTTTTTCTTTTTTTTAATACTTTTTTTTATTAGAAGTATATAGAAATACAGTTGAGGGGGAAACACATTTTTATCTGATCATTACTTCTTAGACATCCCCAGTAGTTCTTCTCTTATCCATAAAGGCAGAGATTTTCTAAGGTTCTTAAATTCCCTTTTTACTTCTGTTCATGCTTTTTACTCTTCATTTCATCAACTCCCACAGCCTCCAGCATCACACATATCTCCTTCCCAGAACTCTCAGTTCATGAGTTACTTTATCATTAACTCAGTATAGGTTTGTTCCTATGCAGCTGACACAGTCTAGCACCATTTATTGAGGAAGGACACCACTGGAGAGAAAAAAAAAGATAAACATGTCCTTGGGAGCAGATAATAGGAATTTAAAGATGTCCGTAGAGCATTAAACCTTCATGTCCTATGCATATCAACTTACTATGCCCCAATTTACAAATATGCCCCTTCTCCCTGAACTTCCATTATCTTTTTAAGTCCCATATCTGTTAAAAACATTGTAATCTGCACTGAAATTATTTAGCTCTTCCTTTTCCTTCATCCCACATATCAGACCAATTCCCAAGTCTTCTTGCTTCTTTAAAAGCCCATTTCATCCCTTTCTCATGGCCAATGCCTTACGTCCTTTCATCTATAACTAGATGAAAGGATGCTAGAATATACTATACTGTGGCAGCTTTTTACCTGTTTTTCCATTCTTTTTCACATTCAATATGTCTTTTTAGTGTTTTCTAGCTTATTTCCCTAGCATTTTAGATCTTGTTATGTCATTATGCTGCTTAAAAATACCCAAATACAAAAGTAGAACACTCCAATGGCTCCCAATTGATCTCAAAGACCAGGCTCTTACATAAAAACTTTTTATGTACTAAATTTGACTTTAAATTCAACTTTCCTCTCCAGCCACATGTCATATCCTCCATGAGCCTCTTCCAATATGCCACACGCTATCTGCTATTCCTCTCCCGTGGTCTATCCCTGTGAGAAGTGACTTCAACACTTCTTTCTCTGGAAATATCCCACATCTGGATTTGGCTCCACCAAAGTGAATGCTTTCATACCTCTCCTAATGCTGCCCCAGTACCAAACAAAACTAATAGCCTCCTCACTCATGCTCCAAGAATATTTTGTTGATGCCAGTAACAATACCCCACTGGATTTTACATGACTTGAGAGCAAAGAATATACTAATTGATTTGTGTACCTCTGGCAACTAGCTCAGTGCCTGGCACATTAGTAAATGTTCAATGAATTTGAATTGATTTAACCCAGTTTTTTAATACACTTTGTTTCCAGATTGAAGTCACCTGGAAACACAAAATATTTAAAAGGGTGTAACTCTACCTTCTAGACACAGACACTCTGACAATAGGAAGAGTCAGGGATGGCAAAGAGAGCAGACCTTATAAGCACAATCCTTATAAGCAAGTAGTTGTGGTGAGCCAAACTTTCATACCACAGTATGTTCAGAACCCCTGAAGGATGGCCTTACTTAATTACAGCTCTTTCTGGTGATGCTTTTTAATTACAAAGCATTAAGTTAAATTCATAAAAAAGCATCACCACAAATTATGAATTAGGGCAATAAGCCATGTTTTGTTAAATAAGTAATTTAATAAATATGTCAGTATTTTTAGATTGGTACTAACATCACTTAGGATTGGCTTTGGCAAATAAAAGAAATGCCAAAATAACACTGGTTTCAAAAATAATGGGATTTTATTTCTTTCCAACATATGCATTCAGATATCATCAGTGTAGGCCTGATATGGACTCTGGGGCCATGTTGAAAGCTACCAACTCTCTGTTTATCCTGATGCAGAATTTCACATGACCTCCATTCTCAAAGCAATTACATATACAAATGTATTCCAGTTCTTTCCCTTTCAGGAGGTTTCTTGAAAGTTATCACACCACCTCTTACATCCTATTATCCAGAATTTAGCACACAATCACACCTGAATGTAAAAAACCTTGGAAATGTAGTTTCTGTTGTGAGAGTTACGATTCCAGTTAGAGACTATGGGTTCTATTACTAAGGAAGTTGGAAGAGTGAGGACTGCATGACCACTGGCAACCTCCAACCAGAGTTTTAAGCTGCCATTTTCTAAAGTGTTCTCTAAAATGCAATCCCCTTTTCATTCCCCAACCATGATCCATAAGAGAAGTTTCTCTGTTTCTGAAAGATAACAACCTCTCCCCTATCAGTGTTTTAAAATATTCGAGTAGAAAACAACTGAAGGACCACTTACTATAGTAACAAGTCTATAAACTGTTACTAGTTCATAATGAGATAAAATAAAAATTGAGAAGAGACATTTAAAATTTCACAGTAAGTTTATACTTCTGTGGTGTCCAAGTCCAGAATTAGTACACTCACTTCATTGAACAGATTATTATCTAACTTGCTTGGTAAGTCATTTGGCCCTTACAGAGATTAAGCCATATATAGTGGGATCTTCTATCAGTTCAGAATGGACTGGAAATCTTTAAAAGACAGTCTTTCAAAGACAGTTTGAGAAGCACAAGTCACATCAATTTCAGGGAAGAGCTCAGGCAAGAACTGGAAGCTCCTAACCTCTGGTCTAGCATCAACTACCCAGGTCCTTCCCACTTGTCAGATGCCATCACTGATGCCCCCAACCAACATCTCTGTCTACCTGGAGGCTCCACAGTTATTCCTCATCAGAGCCTTGAACCTGCTGTGGGAGTTTTTGAAATATCACTAATTTCTAGACTCATGGAATGTTTATGAAATGGGTCTTGCACATCTGAGGTCCATGGAGGCATACTTGCCCCCCGCGATTGCATCCACTCCTTTCTCTTAATCTCAACAATATTTTCTATTCTGCGCCAACCATAGACTGTAGCAAATATGACCCTCTCACCCAGATTTGAAATCTCAAATGCCTAAGTGCTGCCAGTGCAGTATCCCCTCTTCCCTCACACATGTGCATGTGCGCACACACACACACACACACACACAGGGAAAGCAGCTTGGATTCAACCCATTCTCATTTTAATCAGCAGCCACAGCCACCTTGTTCCAACCTACCAGATTGTTGAATTACAAATTCACTGATTTTTTGTTGAATTTTTTCTCAAGTATAATTCTGAAGATTGTTCGTATCAGTAATTTTCACAGATAATTTGATAGGACAGCTCAGTTGAATGTCAATTTCCTGTGTGATTCTCATTTCAGACATTGAAGCTTTTCTCCAGAACTCAACACTCAAGATGTGAATAAACAAGCTTTCCTTCAAACATACCTCAAGGCCTACTATGTTTCTATAGGCATAGTATGTTCCCTCTCCCTTCCTCTACCTCTGTTGGTCAGAAGTCTCTTAAAACTCTCCTCCACCTGGCAAAAGATATATGCTGATGACTTCCCTGCAACTGGTAATTTGGCAAATTGATTTTCAGAGAGATCTAGAGCCATCAAAAAGTGCCACCTCCTCCTGTAGTTAAATTATATTTCCATTCAAAAGGTAAATGTTTTTAGCAGCTGGAAGCAGAATTTTTTGGAAAAATAAATACGCAGACTCCACCAAAATCACTATTTTTATCCATACTTATGGTGCCAAATAGCATACCAAAAGATACTCACTTCCATACTACCTCCACCCAAATGTGTTGCTTCCTGTTAAATTCTTCCCTTGTGGGTCACAGACAGTTCCTGTGTGGATGTGATGGTGGGGGAAGGGGGAAGAAAGGAGAAACTAGAGAGGACCCAGTGAGAAGAGAGAATGCAAGATCAAGGCCTCTGTTTGCCTTGACCTTTATGTAGCACTTTACCATTTTAAAGCACTTTCAAGTAAATATACAGTCTCGTTTGATCCGTGCAATCATTTAATGCATTTGCCAGGATCCACTGTACTTCCTCCATTTTTCAATTGAGGAAATGGAGCTCATAAAAGTTAAAGAACTTCCCCAAAGTCATACAGGCTATAAATGGAAGAACCTGTACCAGAAACAAACTCCCAACTCTTAAGACTTTGCTAAACTCTGACTCCTCCTTGGACACTTTTTTTTTTATTAGAGGTATGTAAAGATACAATTGAGGGGGAAACATTATCAAACCAACAGTAATCAATGTATGTATACTTTGTTATCCAGGGGTAATGCCAAAACATGGATGACTACCTTGGGTTTCACCTGTTGCAGTTTCCCCCGGAAGAACTCTTGCATTAAATGGGAATCTCATGGAGGAATGACATCGGCTTCTGGTATGGTTCCTCCATATTCCCACACTCCAGTCTCCTATGAGTTCTTCATACACCCTCCCCCCCTCCCCAACCCCCTCCCTACACCTCCAAGTATTCTAGGGAGCCATCCCCCT
>PVKS010029630.1:0-25172 GCA_004027875.1 Aplodontia rufa | reverse complement strand
TACCATAGAACTGCTAGGAAAAATAATTAGGACCAACACTCCAGCATGGGAGTTGGCAATGACTTCCTCAACTAGACTCCTAAAGTGAAAGAATTATAGTCAAAAAATCAATGAATGGGGTGCCATTAAACTAAACAGTTTCTGTACAGCCACATAAATAGTCAAAACAGTCAAGAGACCACCTACAGATTGGGAGAGAATCATGGCCTATGATCCCTCTGATAGGGGACTAATATCCAATATTTACAAATAACTCAAAAAACTCAATAACAATAACAAACAATCCAATCAATAAATTGGCCAGAAAGCTATACAGAAACTTCTCAGCACAGGGCATTAACCAAGCCAATGAATATATGGGAAAGTGTTTTAAATCACTGGCAATCAGAGAAATGCAAATCAAAACTACATTAAGATTTCACCTCACTCCAGTCAGACTGGCAAAGATGAAGAATACAAACAATAACAAACAGGGGTTGGGGAGATAGGAACACTAGCACACTGTTGGTGGAATTGCAGACTGGTCCAGCTGCTCTGGAAAGCACTGTGGAGACTCCTCCAAAAATTAGGGTTGGATCCATCATATGACCCAGCTATCCCTCTTCTGGGTATTTTCCCAGAGGAGTTAGAATCAGCACATTACAGTGACACAGCAAAATCCGTGTTCATAGTGGCTCAATTTACAATGGCTAAATTATGGATCCAACCCAGATGCCCCTCCTGTATAAATAAATGGATCCAAAGAGGCTCTCTCTCTCTCTCTCTATATATATATATATATATATATAATGGCATTCTACTCAGCTATTAGAAACAATGATATTGCATTCATTGAAGGTAAATGAATGGCACTGGAAGAAATCTTGCTGAGCAAAGTTAGCCAAACACAGACAATAGCTGAATGGTATCCCTCATTTATGGAGACTGGACCTAAACCCAGGCTCGGGAGTAAAGTAGACAAACTCATGTATTATATCCATAGAAAACAAATGCAAAATGTTAATATTTATGAGATACATTTGCAAGATACTTAATAAGATATTTGAACAAGTCATGCTGTGTTTTATATATATATATATATATATATATATATATAAATGTTAAATCTATGGTCAAATATTTTGAAGAACAAGTGATGATAGGAAGGGAGGAGAAGGGGAAATATTGGAACTGAGATAAAGCATGGTACATTCCAAGCAGTTATAAATGTCACTGTATATACTATAACTATATATATATATATGTATATATTACATATATATGTATAAAATGTGCATAAAAAAGAGAAAGTAAACATACAGTTGAGAAAATCAATGAAGCAATAGGTTAGTACTTTGATAGGACTAATAAATTTGTAAACTAGTCAGAAAAATCATGTATTATGCACAATCTCCCATGTTAGAACTCACAGACATGAACATTTAATGAGAAATATTTCGACAAAGCACATGTAAATCAATTTGAAAATTGAATTGACATGGACAAAATTCAAGGGAAATGAAACTTTAAAAAAAGGCACAAGAAACAGAAACAATGAATAGTTCTGTATCTTTTAAAAATATTGAATAAGTAATTGATAGGAAAAATTTATTCATAATAAACATTTTTGTGTGTGTGAGGTTAGAGTAAACTTGAATTCCATACTTACCAAGTATTACACAAAAGGTTTGCCATCTAATTTTCCCATAAGCATACATGCAAACACTTGGAGATAACATTAGCTATTTAAGGATATTGTGATAGGATGCTATATCATAAATAAATTGGTATACTTCTAGAAACACAAGGATGGCTTAACATTTACAAATCAAACAGTGCTTTTTACTTTAGTAGTAAAATAAATGAGAAAATTAATTTAACCCCCTCAACATGAAAGTTTATTTGATGCAATTTAGCACCCATTCAGGACATGATTGTATACTTAGAAAATACAAGTTTTATTTAGCAAGATCCGTGGAAGCAACAATAGAGGGAAGCAGTTTTTACATGTATATTACCATAAAAATTATAGAAGATAAAATTTGAGGACACCATTCGTAATGACAAAAGTTTAATCTAGAAAAGATTTGTGAAGCACTAACACAGAGAACTACAAAATATTGAATATTACTGAGACAACATACAGAAGAATTAAATAAATGGAATTATATTTCATGTTAAACAATTGATTAATTTTTGAAATAATAGCAATAAAAGAGAAAAGGGCAGTCAACACAATTTTAAAATTGGGTAAAGAATTTAAATGGCACATCCTAAAAAGTCTATTTAAATTGCTAGTAAATGTGAAAATGTGCTTTATGTCATTAGTTATCACGGAGCGATAAACTGATACTGCTACTTAGCCATTAGAATTACTAAAATTAAAAGCAAACAGCAATAACTTTTTAATACTAGCATTCTCATACAATGCTAGTGAGGGTGTAAATTGGTACAGTCCCTTGGAAGTCTGATTTACAGTATCCACTAGAGCTAAATACTTGCATGCTGTATTATGCAGAAGTTTCACTGCCAACTATTTATCCAACAAAATGTTGTACACATAGTCACAAAACAGTACATGCAAAAATGTTCATCGTTTTGATATTTATATGACTCCAAAGTGGAAGCAACTCAAATTCAACACTGGAATGGGGAAATAAATTTTGGCATATTCAAACAATGCAATACTACAAAACAATGAAAGTATGTATTTCATATATCCAACAATGTGATCAGAAGAAGCCAGATACAAGAATACATATATCATAATCATGTTTATACAAATTTTAAATGAATTAAAAACTAATATATGGTTCAAATCTATATTTTTAATTTCTATTTCTTATATTCACATAATTAACTCTATTATGATTAAAATATGCCTACTTTTTTATAATTGCCTTATATACAAACAGCACATATAACTTTTATTTTCTTTTTTTAATGAGAAGAGAGGGACAGTGAGAGAGAGAAAAAGAATCAATTCTATTTAGTTTTTCATGCGACTTTCTTTGCTCTGACACTTCATTATATATGTGGTACTGCATTTGGAACCCGTGTCCTTGCACATGCCAGGCAAGCACCGCAAGCGCTGAGGCTCTGCTGTAGCCCCTAGCACGTGTAATTTAAGCACCATGTACTTCTTCTTCTTCTTTTTTTTTTTTTTCTTTTTCTTTTATGGCTGGATGTAATGCAGGACCTTGAGTCAAGTACTCCATCTCCAGTCCTGATTTTTTGTTTGGTTTTATTTTATGAATCGGAGAGTCTTTACTTTAGTAGTTGGGTTTAACTCATTTATATACATTGCAATTATGGTATGTTTACTTTTTTTTTATTTTAGAGAGAGAGAGAGAGAGAGGGAGAGAGGAGCAATTTTTATTTAGTTTTTCATGTGACTTTCATTCCTCTGACACTTTGTTGTGTACGTGGTGCTGGGGTTTGAACTCGAGTACTTGCACATGCCAGGCAAGTGCCATAACTGCTGAGCCACAGCTCCAGCCCATATATTTAGTTTTAATGATAAAAATTAAAAAGTGTTTACCTTCTGATTCACAAAGATTTGAGAAGAACTCTGTGTATACAATGCTTTTGCTTAGCCAGGGCAGTGACAAATTTGTCAAGTTTTCAACTAATATAATGTACCATTTGAAACATATAACACATGACAATATGAAATTTATTTAAAATATTGTAAAATAAATATGTCTTTATGAGATAAAATGAAATTTCAGGGATTTAAAAGATTCCTTCAAATATACAAGGTATATGATAGATTTAATGTTATAATTCCAAATAAAAATATTACCCACATTTTAAGCAAAATACTAAAGCTGAATTTAATAAAAATATATGGAAGAGGAAACATCAAAATTATTACAGGAATAGAGAAGAATATATTTGTGATCCATGTTATTTAATAAAGCCAAAAAAGTCACTAATCATAGGAAAAACAGTGCAAATTTGACTTTATTAAAATTAAAAGCTTTTATAACACTTACAGAAAAAATACCATGGGAAAATTGAAGGAAAATGGTATCAACTTGTAAAATGTATTTACAACATATGTGATAATGTTTAGAATTTTGGTATTAGTGTAAATTTGTATAACATTTGGGGAAAATTTTTAGTGTCTATTAAAATAGAAAACAAATAGCCAAATTTATGTGTAAACAATATGATCTATATTTATACACATAAAAATAAATGGAAAAATATATGGCTTGAAAGTTTTAAAAAGACTAATTAATCTAATGTTATATATAATATAGTATTCCACATACCAAGTAAAAGGAAAATTGATCTTAAAAGTTACATAGAGACAGAGAACAGAGTATTTTGAATGTGACATGATATATCCATAGGAATTGTTTTATATATCAAAAGTTACAAATAAGCACACTAAAAAATGCTGTATTTGAAAGTGTTACTAAATTTAAACGAATGCGTTCATTCTCTCTCTGTATATATTTAAGTATGTGCACATACTTTTTGTAAATAATTTGTGTGTAGTACATTTGCATGTGTTCATGTGTGCGTGTAAAGCTATATGATGAATTGGATTCATAACAGAGGTTGCTTCAGATTAGGGCTGAGCAATAGGAAAAAAGCAAGAGAGGTTGATACAGGGTATCACAAGAAGTTAGAATTTACTTGGTCTTGTCTCCAAAAATTTATTCTTCAAATTCTAAAATTTGATATTTAAAAATTTATTCATTAAATTTTAAAATTATTAATATTGCAATTTTTACTTTTATTATTAATGTTATTGATTACGGTTCTTAAAGGTATATTTGTATATTGGATAATTTAGTTTTAATTGGGATTTCATTTAATATTTAAAATATTATTAAATATTAATACCAAATGAAATATAAACTATAAAAGAAAAATATTGTTGAAAGATTTTTCTGGATATTAATTATACAGAATGGGGGGTTTCATTGTGGCATATTGATACATGCATATAACATAATTGAATTATTTTCACTTCCCAATATCTCCCTTTACATTTTTTTCTCCCCTCCCCTTGCTCCTCTTCTACCCTTTGGTCTCCTTTCTACTTTCATGATGATCTTTTTCCACTTTACTAGCTTCCACATATGAGAGCATACGTATGATATCTCTCAGAGTCTGGCTCACTTCACTTGATGAGTTGATCTCCATTTCTACCCATTTTCCTGCAAATGACATAAGTTCTTTATTCTTTAAAGCTGAATAAAACTCCACTGTGTGCATGTATGAGTGTATGTATATGCTGTTGACAAATGCTTAGGCTGATTCTCTAATCTGGCCATTGTGAGTTGTCCTGCCAGAAACATGGGTATTCATGTATCTCTAAAATATGCTGATTTTTATATTTTGGATAAATTCCAAAATGCTATAAACTTCTTAACGCTATGGATCTTTTTTCAGGTTTTTGAGGGACTTCCAGGCTTCTTTGAATAGTAGCTGCACTAATTTACATTTCTACCGAAAGTGCATCCCCATCAGTACTTCTTGTTATTTACATTCTTGATAAATGCTATTCTGACTGAAGTGAGATGGAACCTCTATATGTAGTTGGTATTTTTATTTCCCTGATGGCTAATGATTTTGAACATTTTTTCTCCAACTGTTAGCTATTTGTATTTCTTCTTTTGAAAGAAGTGTCCATTCCATTCATTTTTCCATTTATTGATTGGGGTATTTGTTTGGTAATGAGTTTCTGAATTCTTTATATATTCTGTATATTAATGAATTCTTTTTTATTGGTTAGATAAAAAGGGAATTTCTGGTAGCTATGTGTGTGAGAAGCTGATTTAGGGAGTTTATATCAAAGATCAAATATAGTCCTGGAGCAAAAGTTCAAAGACTCTAGAGAGACAGTACCCAAGACTTCTGCTAATTGTTCATCTATTATATATCAGCATTAAGTTGGAGGAAGTGAGAAGAAAGGAAAGAGAGGTCTGCGGTAATCATTTCTTTCTTTCATTCAGTACTCTTTCATAAAGTATTGAGACAGGGTTAGGTGTTCTGTCCCAGCTGTTATCAGTCCACTCAGGAAACCTTCTTTCTCAGTGAGATGTAGTGTGTGCTCTAATAAGAGCTTCCACAGCAAAACTTGTCTATTAATGGATATTGCAAAAACCCTCACATTGCAGAGAGTTCTTGACAGGTGACATAGATGAGGAAAACAGAAAGGAGCTGCACAGCACCACATGCAAAGGCACACAGCCATGAAAGGTCAGGGACATTTGCTCACTAAAACCATTCTGTCCCGTTGGACCATAGACTGTCCCATGAGAACCAATAGAACTGGGGCTGGAAATGAGGTGAGGAATGATAGCATTACAAGACAGGAAATAACACCACAAATTGCTGTTTTGCAAAGAGATAAATTGCTATTTTACTGAGAGAATCAAATGAGTTGGCAGTCAAAGATACAAGAGAGATCTCAGATGATACAGCAAGTTAGGTGTCTAGAGAAAGGTAGAGATTTTCTAGAATCTCCGTACTTATGCCACTTGTGTCCTTAACTTCTCTCTTCGTATCCAATTGCACTGGTTTACATTTACCTTGGATGGCTGATGGGAATGGGGAGGCAGGGAGAGGAAATATGTGATGATGACTCTCAATTTTCATAGTTTTGGATGAGTACTTATGGGTCATCCAGCCATATTCAGTTGGCAGGTGGAAATAGGAAATCCAATTATGGGTCTTCTGCTTATGCATTTCAGGAGGTCTGTATTGCAACTAGTTCCCCCTTTTGTTTTAGAGATCCCACTTTAGCTAATGAATGCCATAACCACTATTTATTTCATATCATGGCTTTGGCTGTGAAGGGCAAATGTATTTACTGAATTTGAAGTTATTCTCCTACAGTAAGTTACTATTGATATACACTTGAGAAGAATCTTGTTTTGATAACATACTATGAAATGAAAATTTCCGTGCACACTTGGAGAAATATTAAAATATAAACACATTGAGAACAGATACCGATTGTTTAACTGAATGGTCAAGTTCAAGTAAGTTTCTCATCCAAGTAGACAGTCTCAGATATAATCCCTTTCTCTACTCTTAGAGTGTCACACTATTAAAATTATTCCATGGTTATTTAGACAACAATCAATTGAACACCCATAATTTTTAAAATAAAAAAGAAAAATCTGATACTTTGTAAATGGAAGCATGATTTTAAAAAGCTGAAGGAATTATTACCTTAAGTTAGGAACAAGTCAGATTGGAAAATAGGCATGAAATCATTTATTTCTTTCATTTGGGGAAGTCAGAATGCCTCACTGAATATTTTTGGTCATTTGTTCATGTTAAGAAATTGATTACTTCTTTTGCCTGAAGGCAAAGAGCTCTGGAAAGTTTTTTGTCAAAATCTTGATGTTTTGAAAACAGAGATAATCATGGTCTCAGAAGTACTTTAGAACTTATTTATTGGTCACGCTCTTACTCAGAATCAGGGCACAGATTTGGAACAATAAAATCCAATGTTAGCTTTAAAAATATGCTTGCAAGTTTTTAACCATACAATTAAATTGCAAGTTCTTCAGTCAAGCTTGGTCTAGCAAAACAGATTCTTGTTACATGAATCCCAGTGGCATTTCTTTATCCATTTTCTTGATGTTTATGTACAGACACAGTGCAGAATTGTATGTTGATATATTTTGTAGTGGCTCACAAGGTTGGGCTACTTCCCTCTGGGTGAGGGAGGAATAAATCAGTAGGAAATGGATATTCTTAGTGTCAATTATCCTAAGAAGAAATTACTCTTGAGAGCAAGGTGGAAGGAAGCTCGATTAATTGTGGTTGGAAGAGGCCAGTGCCAATGGACCCCTGCATAAACTCCATCTCTGACAATATGACTGTTTTTTTCCTTTGATCTTTGTAGCACTGTACGTCCAGTGTCAGGGGAACTGGCTGATATCACCTACATGAGGCATTTTCTTGATGGGTGGTTTAATGCTCTTCCATAGTAGATGATCTATTTGGGTATTAATATATGATACCAAGACTTTCATACTTTGTGCTTAATTCTCATATATCTGTTTCCACCTCAACCCTCCTCATTCTCAATATTCCAAGTTTTCTCCATGCAAGGTTCTGGTCAGTTGGCCAGACCATTGGTTCCTGCTTATGAATTCACAAATATTTAATCTTATACTGTTTCTTTTGCTACACACAATAGATGACCAGTTATTTTGCTTGAACTTTGCTTATTGGGAGGATTTTTCTTTCCCCTCTATTCTAAGTGATCCTGAAGTGAGACTGTAAAGAAATTGTAGTCTATTTTTAGGTTGCATCCACAGATCTAATCAATGATTCATAAATTATGTTGTTTTTTCCCTCTTTTCTGTCATTTTGTTGTAAAGATGCTCATGGGACCATATGTGTGGACCCTGGTGCACAGTGGGGAGCAGTGTAAGACTGAGATGCTTGCTCTTGCAGGTTGCTTGTGCTCCCTTGTCTTGCTCATGCTTAGTCACTGAAGTACTATGCTCATCCCTTATCACATGCTATGCAAAGACTTCTCAATTTTAGGGCCCAGTCAGGACAAAACCAGATCAGTTCTAAATCAGAGATCACTGGCTATTGCATGGCTGTGACTATCAGGGTTCCGAAGTACCAGCTGATTATTTTTCAGAATGCATAATTCTTCATTCACAATGATGTGATCTTTCTCCAGGAGTCCAGGGGCTTGAATTGTGATTCTCCCTTTGGGATATAGCTAAAAATCTATATAGCATCTTATTCCACCACTGGCACTAGACATATTATAGTAAGCTGTATTTTAAGAATCATGAGGCAAGGCTGTTTGTCCCATGGGTTGAATTAGAGTTACTTTAATTTTAAAATAATGACATGCATATGACATAGACATGCACCTGTCACCCAGAATTAATGAAAAAATTATTCCTAATTTTCTTATGAAATTCTTACTTTATATACTTATTAAGTTTTAAAGAAAATATTGCAAGAATACTTAGTGCTAACTTCATTCACATCCTACAACTAACTCCCTCCTTACCCAAATTTAGCAACACTTATAACATTGTTTTGTATCAATCCTATATATGTTTAAAATATCTTTTTATAAATATGTATAGACATGTTTTTTTAAAAAAATTCATGCCAATGGAAATATACCACATATAATATTTTCCAATTTATACCAAGTTTGGTATATATTTGGAATATATTTTCAACACATACAATATATTATTTATCATTTAAGAGAAAAGTTCAATATTATATTCCAAGAGAAACCAAACACAATTGACCCAGGTGAATGTAGTTAAATCTTACCTGTCAAAATGTCCCCCATGCTCAGAGTGAAACCACTCTCTGTAGACCCTGAGATGAGTTAAGTAACAGCTTTGATCTCTGTATTTTTGCAAGTTTCCTCAGCCTTTCCTCTTCCCAGTTCTTCCATCCTGAAAGTATTGTGTGGTTAGGGCTCAGAAATCAATACCTGACAGTGTGGTCTTTTGACGTAATGTACTAAAGTTGCCCCCCAAATCTCTCCTTCCCCTGCCCTCCTGTCTCTCAATCTTCTTTCTTCACAGAAGCACAGAGAGTTGCTTTCTCTAAAGTTTCTTTTATCTGACTAAAGGAAGTTCCTCCAGAAAAAGACAATGTAATTGTCCTGGACTCTTGAATTTACTTTAACCAGAGTAGAATAACTCATATTGTAGAAAAAGAAATTGAAAATCAAAAACTATTCCCAGAGCTCAGACAAACTTTGTCCCAGTTCACTGTTTATTTTGAGGCCCATTCAGCTCCCCTAAAATCATTCACTTTTCCTTGAAAATTGCTTACTACGTTAGCTTTTCATCACTGCAACAAAAATACCCCACAGGAACAACTGGAAAGAGGAAAAGTTTATTTGGGCTCATGAATTCAGAGGTTCAGTCCATGTGGGCTAATTTCATTGCTCTGGGCCAAAGGCTAAGTCAGAATACCATGGAGAAAGTCATCAAAGAGGGCTGGTTTGTTCCTGGAAGCAGAGAGAGGGAAGCTTGAAGGGTTCACAGGGAAGAAGAACCTTTGCAGGGCAACCTCCAGTGATTTACCTCCTCCAGCCACACTGGACCGCCTACAGTTATCACCCAGTTATTTCATTCAAATTGGTTAAATTACAGGTCTCACAAGTGAAACATTTTACCTCTCAATATTCCTGAGTGAACACAGGAACTTCTGGGAGACACTTCATATCCAAACCATAACACACACTTTGCTATTTTCCCTTTCTCCTAAGAAGAAGGCATTTAAGATCCTAAATTTCACTGGGTTATTGGGTACTCACTTTCATCTTGTGATGTCCCTGTTTGTGCATGTCATACATTTGTATGCTTTTTCCCTTGTTAATCTATCATCACTTTATTTCTCATAGTCAAATATTGAAATCCTAGAAGGGAAAGAGAAGGTTCTTTTGCTTCTATTTGCCCTGGAACTAACAGGACTAATACCACAGGTCTTTTATGACATTTCCTACAGTCCATAGAAAGTCTAGACTTCCAGGACACCATCATCTTATGATTCTAATCCCACATATTTTCTATGGGTCAATGTTCTGCAATTTTTAACCCTAGCCTAAACACTATAGATAAATGTTTTGTAACTTTTAATGTGCTTATAAACCACCTCTTATCCTCTGGTCCTCCTGCTTTGCAAAGTCAGCAATAGAAACTCTTAATCATTTTAAATTCTTTCCAATCTAACTTTCCAGGAAGACACACATTCTTCCCATCTTAAAATAAATTGACTTGACATCTTAACTACTTCTGCAATATCCCGTCACAATAGGACCTAGATTAGTGTTCAGTTGAATAATTGGGAGAAGGTGAGTATGCAACAGAGGCCAGGAATCTTGGGGACCATTTAGAATACTGCATAACACACCTACTGTATCTTTATGGGGGTTTCCATTTGGAGTAGAACTCAGTACTGGCTCTGAAATTTCCTCCTGTCGAAACTATGAACAGATTAGACAAGTGATGTCAAAAAGTACAATCAGCCCTCCATATCACAGGTTCCATGTTTTATATGAGTTACTTGAATATTCATGGATTTTAGTATGCACAGGGTGTCCTGAAAGCAATCTCCCATGAATACAACGTAGAAAGTGTATTTGTTTTAAGCATATTACTCACCACTGTTTATTGTTTACATCATATTTGTTAAGTATGGTTCTGTTTGTGAGTGATGATATACTGAGCAAGGTGGTAGTGTCCAAGAAATTCAGTTTAATCTTCAGAGAATATCATGCTTTTAGTAGAGCAAATAATAATTTAATGATAAGTGCTATGAATACAAAGTAGGGTGTTATAGTTTAGCTATGAGGTGTCTCCCCAGAGCTCATGTATTGACAATGTAAGAATTGTCAGAGGTAAAATGCTTTATGAAAGCCTTAGCCTAGTCAGTGAAAGATATGGATTAACTGGGTAGTAACTGTGGGCAGGTAGGGTGTGACTGGAGGAGGTAGAACCTTGGGAGCACGCCGTTGGCATTTATAATTGGTTCTGGTGGGCAGAACCTTCTTGCCACATCCTGAATTGCTTTCCTCACCAGCCCTTTTACCGTGATGTTCTGCCTCAACTTGGGCCCAGAGCAATGTAGTTGGCTATGTATGGACTAAGACTCTGAAACTGTGAGCACCAAATAAATTTTAACTTCTCTAAAATTGTTCTTGTCAAGTCTTTTGATCACAGTGACACAAAAGCTGACTAAAACACAGAATGATGTAGTGTGAATGGGATCATATGGTAGGTGAAGTTTCTTTGAAGACCAAATATCAGAGTAAAGTGCTGGAAAAATGAGAGAGGGGCCAGTGTATGAAATGATGTGAGATAAGGAAGTGAGGCTGAGTACCAGCAAGGTGACTCAGAGTGTGCCTGGCAGCATCATCAGCACTGCTAGGAGCTTATTAGACATGCAGACTGTCAGGCCCCACCCCATATCTGCTGAGTCAGAATCTGCATTGTAACAAGATTTTCAGGTGATTCCTTTGCACATTGAAATTTCAAAGTCACTGAGCACAAATAAAGGGCATTGCATGGTATTTGATTTTTATGTTATTGATTGAACTCCAGTGGTTTGGGAAAAGGGTTGATGTGAACTGAATTAAGTTTTTAAAAGATGCTTTGACTGTGTGGTGCATAGATGTTGGGAAGGGACATGGGGTTTAGGAGGAGGTTGCTGTTGGGATGGGTGCAGGTGACAGGTGGTGACAGATTCTTGGTGCTCTCACCCTTCTACCTGGAAGGTGGGGAAGGCTTATCACTGCTTGGAGAATGCACACACAAAGAGATTATGTGGAGAGCATGTATAGTCCATCCTTAAAAGCTAATCATGATTTTTTCCCCATTCTCAGATGAAATTTGCTTATTTTTTGCTTTTATTATTATTGTTATTTACTTTGGTAGGCATGTGCTCTTCTGTACTAATTAGAATTTTTATACGGACAAAAGAGCTACTATATACACAACCAAGGTGATAACTGAAGGTGATAGAACAATTTCAAAATGATTTTAAAATAGATATTTATGAAATCTTCAAATAGTAAAACAATATCTACAAATATAAGGGATCAAAATAGATTGAAAAAATCTAATTGGAAATTCAAACAATAAAAAAGTGGTTAAAGTGGAAAAAATTATCAATATATGAGAAAATCTTGGCTGGATGGAACAAGTAAATTAGAGAGATGGAGAGTGGTACTGAGTATTTACCTAGAATATATTACAAATAATCAAAATTATGGTGATGAAAGAGAAGTTAAGGGGCATAGTATCAATTTAGAGGAACCAACACATACATGAAAAGGGTTCCAGAAAGAAAGGATGAAGTAGCAGTCTGACAATATTCAAAATAATAGTGCCTGAGAATTTTTAGAATTGAAAGACATGTATCTGCAGATGGAAAATGTGCTTTGGGCTCTTAGCAAGATTTTAAAAGAGAAATATTTCATTTAGACACATCGTAGAGAAACCAAAAAACATCCAGGAAGAAAAGAGCATTGAGGATGATAATATACTCCTCACCAAGAGGAAAAGACCAGCTCAATAAAAGATGATGGGCAGTGTTCCTGTGGTCTATGCTGGAATCACCATACTTGACAGTAGCTCTGAAATGCTCCAACCTGAGGCTCCAATTATCCTCAACAATGCCACTTCTGCCTTCCCACTCCTCCTTCAGAACACCTCAGATCGCCCCAAGACACAAGACCTGAGGAAGCTCCCTGATACAGTACCCTGCTGCTCACATGTTGTGGTGGTTGTGCATTCTGATTTGTCACTGCCTGAGACACACTGTGGTATATGATGTGACATTATACTGTCACCCCAGGACAGCTGCAAACTATCATTACCAAGTGATGCCCAGCCATTGCTAAGGGAAAACAAAAATATTTTCAAACATTCAAAAAATGAAGATAATTTAGTAAACCCTAAAACATGATGCAAATGCTAATCAAAAGGCAGGACTTTATTCAGAACCTAAGTAAATTCAAAGATAAGAAGTGGAATGCCAGAAACACTGATGAGTAAAGAATGTGGTAAAAATCACTGGAAATGCTAAAAAATCAAAATAAACATGACTATTTCGAGTATTAAAAACTTGAACTAAAATTCTAAGCAAAAATAATAGAGAACATTTTGCAGGAAGATAGAAAATAGATTAAAATAGCATTAAAATATGCTACATTTCCCATTTCATTTAGGAGGAAAATAAGATATTTAATGAGTTTAGACATCATTAGCAAAAGTTAGAGATAAGTATGAATATAAAATATATGGCAACTACCATGAAGAGAAATTTGAACAAAAGTTATGAACTATCATTTCACAGAAATTTAAATGATAAATAAACATAAAACTGCATATATATGAACATATATAAATGAAATCTGGGTAATGCAAACTAAGACTATATTGAGAAGCATTTTTATAAACTTACATGTGAAGAAGTTAAGAATTCTGACAGCTGTGAATTTTAACACTTTTATAACTCTTCCTATTTTTACTTCGCCTTTTAAGAATTCGCATGTTACTAAGCATGTGATACGGAGAAGCTCCCGCACTGTTTTAACTCATCAAAGTCTTCCAAGGCTGAACGTAAACATTTCATGTTTTATATTAGTCCTTCCTTATGGAAACTTCCTGAAAACACACTGCGAAACACGTATAAGAATGTTTGAAGTACCATTGTTTGTAAAGGGAAAAAATAAGAAATAATTTAAATGCACATCAATAATAGAACAAGTTCATATTTTGTGTATAGTTATGCAATGGAATAATGCCCAGTGGTAAAAATAAATAAAAAGTAGCTTTGCAAGTCAGCATATGTCTTTCTTTTAGAGCTAGGTGCAGGGGTGCACACCTGTAATCCCAGTAAGAGGAGGCTGAGGCAGGGGGATTGCAAGTTCAAGGCCAGCTGAAAACTGAGTAAGAACCTATTTTTAAAATGAAATAAAATAAAATAAACAGGACTGGAGATGTAGCTCAGTGGTAGAACACTTCTGGATTCAATCCCAAATACTATAATAAACAAACAAACAAATCTAACTGGTAAAAACAGAAGAAAAGAAGATCCCATTCTGAAATATAGCATTTTCATAAATTACAAAATGAAGTAAAACAAAATGATACATTTTTTGATACATAGGTGCATAAGAAACATGGAAAGACAGGAAGACAGAAAGAAACAAAAGGTGTAGGGAGGGAGGAAAGAAAGAATGGAAGACCAAGAACAAGGCTGTAGTAGTCAGGAAATGGCTCAATGGATTATTACATTTGTACAATGTGTCATCCTAGTGTAGATAAGATAGATAAAAATATACAGCAATACAAATTGCTAAAATACAGTTTTGATGAATAAATCATGGTATATAACATAATGATCTGCATGATGCCATTTATGTAAGCCAAAGTCACAAATCGAGCCTTCCAGTTTGTTGATAAATCCATCGGTAGTGAAAACATAAATGAACAAACACACACCTATGTTTAAAATAGTGCTATCCTGGGTGGGACGTATGATGTGGGGTACAGAATGAGAGGGATTTTGACAATGGGTATATGTGTGATTTTATATGCTTCTCATATTTTCTTGACTTTTTAACATGTAAAAATCTGAATATTTAACAGAATAAAAAACTGAGAGTCTACATGATCCATTCCCAGCTCTGACTTTGTGCTTGATTACGGAGGCCATCCCTTCACTTCAACAGCCTTCAAAGTCTCCACTTCTGAAAACTGATTATAGTACAGTTCCTTAAGGTCTCTCCTGCTCTGACAGCCTGTAATCTGACACAGGATTCATAACTTCACTTTGTTGCTGCTGGCCACATTGCTGTGGGGAAGTTGTCCATTAGATCAGAAGATCTCTAGGGACTCTAAGAAAGTGATCTCGGTATAGCAGGACAACATTCTTTTGTTCCTTTTACTGACTTTGGGCAAACCTAGGTACTTGTTTTCACTCAATGATGTTATGGCTGGGGTTGGTGAGAGGCAGATATGGTTTAAAGGAAGTAAGGCCCATAATGGAGAGATAGGGTTTCATTTTGCAGTTTCCCTGGTGATAACAATGGAATGTCAAGAGGGGCACATCAGAACATGCAAAGCTGTGAGCAGCATGGGCATTATGGGTTCTGGTTCAACGCTCAGCTCATGAGGAATTTCAGATGTGGATAGACCAGAAACCAAATTCTTCCCACTCTCTAGTTTCTATCTCCACGACTCTGTGTGTGATACT
The DNA here is from genome assembly GCA_004027875.1 of Aplodontia rufa. Lineage (NCBI taxonomy): Eukaryota > Metazoa > Chordata > Mammalia > Rodentia > Aplodontiidae > Aplodontia > Aplodontia rufa. Next base: position 9,449 of record PVKS010029630.1, on the reverse strand, counting down.
TATTAACCTCTTTAAGTCTCCAGGATTACTGAAAGAAAGATATGCAGTAAGATATTAAAGGTACAACATCTATCATAACTTCTGGTGCATAAAGTTCATATATGATAGCTAGTATTATTTCAGCTCTTCTCCCTCTTCAATCACTAGTGTAATATTAGCTATAACAGCAGTACATAAGTTTTAATGTATATGCTATTATTGTATATTTGCAGTATATAGCATTCTTGAAGCAAAGCTGGGTTATTGCTTCATTTTATCAAGATTTATACAGTCTGAATATTCTATAAATAATGTACATGATCTTTGGATATTTTGTGTAACATGACTTAAAGCAATTGGTTTTCAATGTGCATAGTTCATAGCTATCTTCATAATACATATAAAGTAATCATAAAATCCATATATTTTCTTCTACAACAATATAGATTTGAGATCATTGTTTAAATAAAAATATGTAAAGACCATTAAACCCTAAAAGTTAATAATCATAATATCTTGCCTTTTAATAGGGTTATAAACTTTCTGGAGTATTTTTAGACATATTCTTTCACCAGGTAATGGGAATCCAAAACTAACATGTCATAAAATGAATTTAACTTCAGAAGAATTTCTATTTTCATACAAATAACTTACAACAGATGATTTCCAAGTTTTCTTCTTCAATAGCATCCTCTGGTCTCTATAGTTTGAAAGAAAGCAATGTGGTGACTTGGAGGTATTGAAGGTAGTTTTCGCCTCTGTACTTCAAGAATTTTATGACCTGGAGCAAACTATTAAATTCCCTGAGCAATAGTTTCTCCTCTGTTGAAAGAGTATTCAGAAGTTTTAAAAAGTTTAAATAGCTCTGTATGGAACCATGCCTATTATATTATATAAACGGTAGATAAATGGGAGCTTCCTCCTATTTTAATCTCCCAACTTTTTACCAGACTGGAGTTTTGTCAGTTTGGACTTCTATGGTGAGGAGATGTCTTTGAATTTTAGAGGCAGCCTGGAGTGAGGCAGGGGGTTCCCAGGAAGAGACCCCAGGCAGGTCTGACTCTTGACAGATGTGAAGGAGTAGAAGATCATTCTTGGTGGCTCTGACAATTATTATAAAGAGCTACTGCCTGAAGTCAGTTTTTTGTAAGGAAGTAGGTCAATGTTATATCTGTGCCTAGAGTAAGAGAGGTCATGGGAAATGTAATGTCCTTTCCCAATGTAAGAGTAGTAGTCACTGTGTGGTCCCCACTGGAGAATTCTCAATAGATTGTTGCTGGAGCCATTCATCAGCTTCAGAACTGGTAGTGTGGTGTTGGGGCTGAGGCTGGAATGGAAGTACTGACTACCCTACTCTCTGGCCACTGAGAGGGGATTTCCTTCAGCAATTCCAGAAAAAAGGTGAGGATACTTTGAGGGGGAAACTAATTTCTTATAGCAACATTTTGATTTGTACCAACAAATGTAAGATGGACAAAATATTTAGCATGCAGGATAATTCCTTGTGATGTTCTCCTTCTATCTTTTTTTTAAACACTGATTTTGACTGAATAAGACAGTAGATAGATTGATGATCTCTGCTTTGGCCCTTGCATTCAACTATAAGTTATACTTTGGCACAGGTAGACACTCTCGATCTGACCACCATAGTTTGGCTAAAATTGTGGATAATTGGTTACACAAAATAGACTATCCAGGATGGAGAATTGATGGGGTTGTGGACTTGGAACTTTGCTGACTGACTGATTGTTCTATGGACCAATGAAGAGTCTGCACTGGAATTTAAATACCTATTACAATGCTTTACAAAGAGGAGGCTAAAGTACCACTTGAACCACAAGACTTACTCAAAATAATCCCCTTGTTTTCAAGTAACCATTTCCTTACAGCAATGAAAATGCACAAAATCTTTTTAAAAAGCACAAAAATTTATCAAATACACTGGGCAGTGTTTTCAACTTTGCCATAAGTGATTCAGGGAAAAGGCAACTAAGGTGGTGTTTTCCATTTGAGCAGTTTATGCTTTAGGAGCTGGTACTAGTGTGCCTACTCCCATGACAGGCAGCCACGTGGTGATCAAAAATTAAATGTTTTACATTGCTGTTAGAGCTACTGTTAAGGGCATTGCATTGCAAAGCACTTACCTGAAATGGGAGCCTATATTCTGTTAGTGGTGGAGAGCTACAAGTGATTCCATTTGCTCTATGCACATCACTGGAGACATTCTGAACTATAAATGTTCAGTGTCCACTTACGGGGTTTATGTACTTAATTTCTGCATGAGTTGTCTTTGCAAATGAGACCCACAATTTCTTCACACTTATTCAACCAGCCTTTTCTCATTTCCACCAAGTAGAAATGAACTTTTGGGACTGAAAATGTCTCTGGTGTGTTTGATTTTGTTAGGCAAATTTGAAATGATCTTTCAGCTCCAGTGTTTGTAAAAATAAGATGATTTTTTCATTGACTGAGCAAATGGTCTTCTTAGAAATGATTCCTGTATATTACCTATTGTATGATGCAAATTCTTAGGAAAGACCATGGGATTTGCAGTTAGATATAATAGCATATGTTGTATCCTGCATACTGGCTCAGTAATGCATGATAAATTATTTAAATTCTCTGTACCTAAACTTCCTCACAAAGTGAGAAGAACAGAAATATTTCTGTGAAGTTCTGCTTCCCAAGAGTGTGGTATGCTAACCTAACACTTGAGATGAATGATACAAAGGTGGGGTAGAAAAAGAAAGATGAGAGAAATGAATGTAAAATCTGGAAGAAAATATGGAGAAAGAATAGAAAGAATGATTGAGTCCCATTGAAGAGAGAGTAGTAGCCCTGAATTAAAAAAGAAAAATCCTGGTGAGTGGTCCAATAATGGGTTGGGATACATTTCTTACTACGACTTTTTCACCCCAATGTTTCCCAGAAGTGGTCATTGCCCCTCCGTTACCCAAACAGGATTGGTCTCTGCAACAAGAGTACTATATACATGCTAAGCAGAACAATTTGTCCCTGAAAAATCCCTTATCCAACCACACAGCACACCTCCAAGGGCTAGGTGATTATAGGATGAAGTACAAGCCAGGAGAGAGAGATGATACAAGTCCCCTAGGAGCAGAATGATACAGGGGGATGTGGGAACAAGGAGAGGATCAGTACCTCTGGGTGGAGCTTCTGTCCAGCACAGCCACACTTTGCCTATCCAGACTTGTCTCTGACTCCAGGTGTGGCATTACATGAACTATAGAATCCTCTGATTCTTGGCCAAGAGGAAGCAGATGGCAGCCTCATAAAACCCTGAAGAACCTCGAACACTTGAAAAGATGACTATCAACTGAACAGCCTCATCTAATGACCACTGAGAAAGAACATTTAAAATAATAGCTGAAGACCAAGGGGGTGATATTAGCAATGGGAGAAATAGAAAGTTCACTATTAATAAAAAAAACAATTAAATGAAAATGCTAAGGAAGAAATTTATAAGAATTAAAATTAACATATGAATGATAACAACTTCTTACTTAGAAAAAGTAGAAAAGTAAAGATATCTTCCCTTTCTTAAAGGGCATCAGAAATTAATCTAAACGCTAAGTTAATAAATATATTTAAAGAAGGAGAGGGGAAGTTTTGATAAAAAGTAATAGCAGGTACAGGTGATAAAATGAAAAGAACGGTGGAAAAAGAAAGTATTTAAGTAAAATCTGTCAAAAAAATCTCATAATTATTGGAAGATGAAGACTTCATATTGAATAGGTTCAAAGAGACCGTAGGGTTATAAACAAAAACAAAATTATCCTTGACATAGTGATGTGAAATTTTGATAGACCAATGACAAGGGGAGATTTTTAAAGCTTCTGGAAGTAAAAATAAGATTATTATCAGATATGTCAAGATACGGCTGCAGGAAGGATGTATTTTTAAATGCATCCAATCTGGAGTACATTAAGATTGCGGAGTTTGGGATATGGTAGTCTCCTGGAACACGGGTGAATTCAAAGGGAATTTTTATGAATAACAAAAGATACTCCTTTCAACTTTTTTCTTCTGCGTACTAGGATTTCAGGAACTCAGGACAAAAACAAAGTGGTACTTAAAAAGATGTTGCTATTCCTGCTATCACTCAGAAACTTTCAAGGGTTTACAGAGCCCTGTGCTAGGAACCAGGGATAAAGACCAAATATATATTTCCTATATTACAATACTGAAATAACCCAATTAATAAGATATATACTTGTATTTCCATGTGTTGACAGATGAATACTACTACCAAAATAAATACTTTGTATTTGTAGGTGAAAAAGGAAAACATTATCACATATAAACTGCAAGTGAAGTTTCATGAATTTCAAAGACTCAGAATCTTATGGATTAAGTTCTTTGGTTAGAGTGCAACAAAATTGAAAATCAATAATAAAAGAATTACTGCAAATTTCCATTTTAGAAAATTAAATAAGACACCAAAGAGATTTTGAAAAATGTTAGGATAGTCTGAGCTGTTATTTGTTAACTCATTTGGAAACTTTAATAAAATGGTAAGTTCCTATGTAAATATGAAATGACAAAACCTGTCATTGAAAGAAAAAGCATGAGACATTCAGTTAAGTATTATAATAATTGTATTGGTCATTGGAGAATTAACCATTAAGTTCTACAAACGTTGAAGGAATAGTTATTAACTTACAAAATTTTGTTCTATGAAGTAGGAAAAAAATAGTCAGAAATATCTATGACCAAAAAGTTTAGTCTACAGGATTTTGAGACTTTGAAATTGATACAGTTTGGGTCTGGAGCAGTGGCTTGGCGGTTACAGAGCTTGCCTGGAATGCACAAGGACATGGGTTCAAACCTCAGCACTACATACATAATAGTGCTGGAGCAAGGAAAGCCACATGAAAAACTAAATAAAATCGATTCTCTCTTTCACTGTCCCTCTCTCTTTAGGGAAAAAAAAAGATATTGATAAAACTTCAGTTGTGGTTTATATGTGATATTTGTTTTAACTTACAAATATCATATGTTCATTTTTGGTAGTATCTATTTATCAAAACTTTTCAATTCATTTTAAGAAGTTGGAGTAGTTTTTATTCTAATATGTATAAGATTCTCTTAAAAAACGTTTGGAAGTCTGGGTGGCCAATTACTGATTTAAAATGAACACAAAGAATGGGCTGAAAAGCTCAGAAATAAAATCAAACATTTATAGTAGACATGATTTGTAATAGAATATGTGCTAATATAGTAGGGAAGATGCTAAGGATAAAAGCTACTTAACAGAGAAAAGCGATGTTTGATTCATCTTATTCAACATATACATGTGTACTATAGAGTGCTTTAAAATCTTTAAAACTGTAAACTTAAGAACAAAAATGTAGGAATCATTGAGGATTAGCAAAATGGTTGGAGAAAGTAGTAGTCCACCACCCCCAAAACACAAATTAATAACAAAAGCAAGAGTTAGCGAAGTGTTTTACATAAAGAATAAGTGTTTCATTAAGGGAGGAAAATATAGATGATTGAGTAAAAAGAAGGAAGACTGAAAGGAGATATTTGCAACAACTGAAACCAATGAAGAATTAAGCTCTCCAGCATAAGACCGTTTATATAACCCCCAAGCACACATCGAACACATTGAAAAACAACATTAGCTTTTCATAAGGTTGAATACATATCTAAGAGCATGTAACAAAGACATTGAATGTGGTGCCTGTTCAAGAATGTAGAACAGGGTTGGGAGGCAGGAAGAGTAAACAGCAAGTAAAGGAGAATGAAATCTTCCATGAACTGATGGCAATTATGTGCTGTAAACTGGAAGTCATCCTTCATTTAACTCTATAGTTGTGGTCCAAGACAAATAAAAGATGTGTGGCAGCAAGGAGATGTTTAAATTCATAATTTGTGTTTATCTAATAATTTGCGTTTATCTGCAGTTCAAAACATTCAGAATTTATATATATTATATAATTTCATGTGAAGCTTGTTGGTTCAACAAATAAATTTCTGAATTAAAAAAGTCTTTAAAACTACTAAAAAAAACCACTGGAATTATGTAGGATTTGGTTAATACTGCTTCTTATGTCTTTTTTATTTTGTCACTGTTAATATCGGTTCCTCCAGAGGTGAACAGTTTAATTCTTTTGTTGTGTTTGTGGTGCCTTAATAAATGTCTCATCTTTCTGTAGCATCCAATTGTTGTGAGCTTTTTCCAATTTTTTTTTATATTCAGTTCCATGTTCCAAGTAGAAGATATTTCTATAACAGTTTGATCCTTGGTTGTCATAAAAATATACACATTTATAATAAAAATTGACCACACTTTGACAGCCCCATCTATCAAGGGCTCTCACCAGACCATTTTGCTGGGATATGTTGGTGGATGAACACTGGGTTAGATGAACTCTAGTGAAGTAGTCCAGAAGAAAATTATGTAGCCATTAAAGTGATGGAAATGATTTTTAACAATGTGGTGACTATTGACAATGTGAGTGGAAAACAATATCAAGACAATAAAATTTTGTGAATGGTATTTGTAGTAAAAATGTGTTCAAAAGAAAATATGAAATACTTTAGCAATGATTTTTCATTGTGGTGGGAAGACTGGTCTTGGTTATTGCACATACATTCAGTGCATCTGTCTTCCACAGCCCCCTTCCCCCAACCCTGCTGTGAGCTCTGCCAAATTTCAGCTGCTGGTATCTGCACTTTCTGATGTGCCCATATGCAAAGGAATTGACATCTCCAGGGCAGCACTTAATAAGGACCCACTGGGAGCTGATGTACAATGCCAGGAAGAAAAAAAAAGCAATATAAAGTATCCTTCATGGCTAGTGATTTCCATCAATGTGATAACTGATAGAGCCTGAAAATGTCTAAACTAGGATTTTCTGACTGCCCTGACTCTCCTCAGCAGTGTGTGCTACGCCCTCAGTAGCTTTGTGAAAAGAAAAAGAGAAAAGATAGAAAGGTCCATTTTCCACTTAAAAGGAAGAAAAATAGAAAATAGAACTTGCAGAAAAGTACAGACTGTGAACTTTTTCTTCCCCTCCACCAAAGTATTATGTTAGAGTACGACTGTGACATTAACCTTGGACTGACAGAATATCTGAAGCCAAGAGTTAAGGGAAAGATGAGTTTAAGATCTTCCTAATTTTTTTTAAAAAAGAGAGAGATAGAGAGATAGAGAGGAGAGAGAGAGAGAATCAATTTTATTTAGCATTTCATGTGGCCTTCACTGCTCTGACACTTCGTTGCGTCCCTGGAGCCAGGCAATCACTGTAACCACTGAGCCACTGCTCCAGCCCCTCTTCTTAATTTTTATTTGAATTTCTATGCATGAATAATTTTTAGAATTCGAAGTTCTTATGTTTATAACCATCATTCAAGACAGAAGAACCCACCCCTTTGTCCCATAGAAAAATCATGTTTAAAGGCTCATTGCTTTCAGGGGACTCCTTGATATTGTTTCAGTTTTAAATAAATGGGACAATGGCAGCACAATTTTTTTGTTTGTTATTTTTTTTATTTTGTGTGTGACAGAGAGAAGGAGAGAAAGAGAAATAATCAGTTCTATTTAGTTTTTCATCTTGATTTTGTTGCTCGGACACCTAGCTGCGTATGTGCTGCTGGTATTTGAACCTGGGTCCTCATGCATGCTAGGCAAGTGCAATACCACTGACCCACCATTACAACCTGGCAGCACAGTTTTCATCATGGTGAGGATACCTGCCAAAAGAGACTATTTTTTTGGGTGAGCTCACAACTTCATATACGTCCAGGTAATTTTGCAGATTGTCATATCAAAACTCCCAAATATATATCCCCCAAACAGAGCAAAACAACTTGAAGATTCCCCTTTGAAAACTAACTAGTAACTAGTTCTCATACTACATCTTAGCAAACTACACCAAATGAAAAAATAAAAAAACAAAAACAAAAACACAGAATTTTCATGTCTGCGAGCACACACACACACACACACAGCTATGTTAAAAACAAGATAACACTTGGCAATTTGTTCTGAATACCAATATGCAAACACTTAGCATTATTTTAAAATAAATAAATGTAAATTAATATGATATTGATATACCATTTTTTTTCTTGTCAGATACATAAATACTGATTCCAAAAACATATAAAACTTGGCATCATTTGTGCTTTGGTACATAAGTGAAGGAAAATCTGTAATAACAATAATTTGAAATATGCACATCTATTGGCATGTTCATTATGACATTATTTTTAATAAAAAATTGAAAAAAATTAAATATCCAACAATTAGGGGTTTTGAAAAATTTTTTTACAGTTTTTTTATTGAGAAATTTATTTTTGAACAACCGTACAAATTTTTAACAAAATAATATAAAATATGTATAGATTATGTTTATTAGATTTACCTCCAGGAGTCCCCCCCAATTACCCACTCTTATCCTTCCCTTCCCCTTCCCACAATATCTCTAAAAAAGTATTATGTTGTATAATATTACACTTTATCTAGATTTAACACATGATAATAGACCACCGAAAATGTTTTATAGTGGCACATAGATTTGAATGTTCTTAATACTGTTGAGCTCTGTACTTAAAAATGGCTAAAATGGCAAATTTTCATATGTATGTATGTATGTTTTGCTATATAAAAATGTATTATATTGCATTCAATAAAGAAATGAGCCACTAAGATACTATTACAAAGCATTTTAGCCACACTTCTTATTGTGCATTATAGTTGAACATATTGGTGGAATTTGTTGCTTCATATTCACATGCCCATATAATAATAACACATTTTGGCCAATATCACCACCCAGAATTTCCCCCCTCTCTCCCCGGCTCCCACCTTTGGTCCCTCTTCTGACCTCCCTTTGACTTTTTGGAAATCCACCCAAACCTTTGTTTTCTTTTTTTTTCTCTCTAGATTCTGCATACAAGAGAAAACACTGGACCCTTAATCTTCTGATTTTGACTTATTTTACTTAAAATGATGGTCTCTAGTTGCATACATAATCCATAAATGTCTTAATTTCATTTTTCACAAAGTATTTTTATTGAGGGGAAAATATATCTTTATATGTGTGTGAGTTATATACCCAAAATATATAATATTATTGTTTATTACTCATGCTATGTATATATTATATATTAATGCATACTTATTTACATTTAAATGGCATTAAAAGTTGTATCTTTAATACAGAATTAATGGTTTTATAGCTTTTATAGTTTTTGGTTATTTTATATTTTTCCTACATTTATTCAATAAACTTGTCTCACTTAAGTTAAAAAACAGTCATTAATGTAAAAATATTCATAAACTTCAAGAATGTGTTCCTGAGGCTGCAACCCAAAACTGAGGTTCAACAACATTTATGACATGAGAGAAATGAAACCAAAAACATGTTTTCTAAAATTTTTCTTTCTCTGATTAGAACAGCTTTGAATCAAAAGCTGTTTTCTTGCAAATGAGAAGC
>PVKS010029629.1:0-19462 GCA_004027875.1 Aplodontia rufa | reverse complement strand
AGCTGGAAAAGATAACATAGATTACAAACCAAGCTGGATCTGGATGACCGAAGAATAACTTTGAATTCAGAAAATATTATGTGTTACTACTATACGTTAATAAAATATTCAGTAGCTTGTATTTCTTAACAAAATGATGATTGATATTATTGACAGTAAAATTGGGGTCACTGGACAATATTTCATTTAGGTCTTACAATAGTTAAGGAGTATTTTACGCATCACTGCATGTGGAACTCAAGGCTCAGAGAGGGTAACTCTGTAATCATGGATGCACAGTGATGAAATCAACAGAGGATCTGACTCTAGACTCTTATCATAGAGGCTAAACCCATACATACTGAGCTTCTCTGATCAAATGGTGTCTCTGCGGGTGACATTTGAAGCCCCTCTGTCCTGTGACATTCTTCGGCTTCCTAATAAAACATGAAGGGTAAGTTCTACATACTCACGCTTTTTTCTGTCTTTATTATTTTGCTTTTAGTGGAATAAAAAAGGAGCAGTTTCTTTTCATTACTACACAGGGGCTAATGGGATGCTGACTCTGAACTTCGCTTCCTGTTCAATGATCACTGCCTGGGGCTCCACTAGTTTCTGTGTTAACTCTTGCTTACAACTAGTCTCTTTTCTTGGCATCTGGTTATCTCTCAGGACAAAACCTCCTATTTTACAGTCATGTTCTCACTTCTGGGTCAAAGCAGGGTGCAATGACAGTAGGGAAACCTTCTAGTGTGTTCCTTTGTGGACAGGGGTCCTCTCCTGCTGTGTGGCCATGCACTTCTGAAGACAGCAGTAACAGAGCTGCTGTCGGCCTGCCAAAGCCAAAGGGCAGAAAATGAAGTAGTTTTTCAGGAAATGGCCGGTGCAGACTTTAAGGAGAGGGGGAGAGGGGTAGTGTCTCCACAGCTATTTCAAAATAACTCTGAAGCCAAAACCAGAGATTGAACCCAGGGGTGCTTTACCACTGAGCCACATATTTTATTTAGAGATAGATATTTTTTATTTAGAGATACAGTCTAGCTAAGTTATTTAGGGCCTCACTAAGTTGCTGAGGCTGGCTTTGAAATTGCAATCCTCCTGCTTCAGCCTCCCAAGTGCCTGAGATTATATGCATAACCCACTGTGCCCAGCTAAAGCCAAATCTTTCAAAGGAAAACAGTTCTATTGCTTTTACTGATTATAAAATGTATTCTGGCTCATTCAAAAATAAACTGAAGCAATGCAGAAAAAAGAGAAGTTTGCAAGAATGTTTCCACCGGCTGGTAAACGTGTTGCTGGCGTTCTTTAAGCTTCCTTCAGTGCACACCTAACCTTTCCATGCAGAGCTATATTTTAACAAAAGTTTAAAGGAAAATGGGATTATGATTCCAGTTGTTATAAAATTTGCTCATGCGCTTAATATTTTTTGGGAATGCTTCCATTTCAGTAACTTTAGATTATTATTTAGCAACCCATAGAATGAATGAACCACATTTTTTCCAACTAACCCCTCTTTCAGTTTATTTTTCTATTGGATTAATGCTATGCTGAACATCTTTGCACATGTAACTTTGTATATATGTCTAAGCAACTGCTTATGGGTGAAACCCCAGGGTCTCAGGATACACACACTGTCATGCTTTTGATATTTATTACAATTTGTTCTACAGAACAGTTTATTCTGGACTTTATTAACCTCAGCACTACTTATATTTTGGGGCAGATTATTCTTTGCCGGGGGGAAAAAGAGGCTGAGCTGTCTATCTTGGGGTGATGAGCAGCATCCCTTTTCTCTGTCTTGCTGAGCACAGGAGCACCAGCTTATAGTTGTTACAACCCAAATGTCCCCATGTGTTGCCGACTATCCTCTGGAGAATCCCAATCCCACTCCCCTCCCATGAACCCCATGGAGTCCCGCTGACAATTCCTATTCTCTTTATCTCTGTCTGCATGTCCTCCACCCTTGAAAATGTAAGATTTTATCTTTTTTGTGTGTGTTTCATGGTTGGAAAATGAATTTTTTTTAAAAAAGTTACTCTTATTTAAATCTGAATAACTTCATCTGTTTACACCTTCTGGATAGAGAAGCTATCCTATTTTGAGAATTCAGCGTGCATTTACGGAGCTCCTGCTATCTGTTCCTGAGGTTTTGCTCTTTGGTTGTCCCCATGCATAGGCTGGGGAAGGAAAGGTATTGTGCTCCCTGTGCCTGGAAGAGAAAGTTCGTGAAACGGTAGATCAGCTGTGATATGGAAGCAGAACAGGACAGTGATGCATGGATTTTTCTAAAAATTTGTGTAGTTTTGATGCCAGGGATTGAATGCAGGGCTAGGTGGATGCAAGGGTGCATTCAACCATTAAGCTCTACACCTGGCCCATGCATGTGCCTTTTAATAGACTGACCTGGGTCTAAATCGTGGAGTTTACACTTGTTTTTCTTTGACACATGAAAAACTTTCCTAATCTTTCCTCACCCCACCACCCCAGGAGTAAATGAGAAAATGCCGAGCAAGCCCGAAGCACACAGCTTCCTAAATGGCAGATATGCACTCCAAGGTATTTTGAGTACTGGTTTTGTGCAAAGGGTTTGCCCTCTTTCTTGGTAGACCAAAGAAGCACCTGAGCATCACCTTGCAATCCAGTACCCCATCAATATATGTTAAAGGAGTAGGTGGGTGGTCCCTGTCCCCACGGAGCTCACAGTTCTGAGCGTAAGAGTTGAAGACATTGTCAGCCTGCATGCTATGTCCAGAGAGATTGTGGGCTGCTATTCCAGAGCAGCTGGAAGACAGCTGGTGTCTCCTTCATACATGTGCTTGCCCACTGTCATCGTCCCAGGAAGGGATGATGTGTGCCCCTAAATATGCCTCTTACTAAACTTTACTGACTCAAGAGTTCCAATCCACTCTTATCTTTTGAAAAGCAGATTCTGATTAATGCAGCTATTGGTAATCCACCACACCAAGCAAGCTGCTGCTCATCTGAGTAGGAGCCAGAAGGAGGAGAAAGAGGAAGAGGAACCCGAAGGAAGATTTGAAGCTGCCATCTACCAGGTGTCACATACATGTCAAGCATTTCGTAAGGAATTTTCCAAATAATACCTTATTTTAAACTTTAAAGCTAAAGACATCTCAATAGGCACTGTTTCCCATTTGATGGGTGACGCATCTGTAAGACTTGGTGATGGCGTGAAACCCTGGCTTAAATTTGCACAAATAAATAATTTAGCCAGGATTAAAGGTCACTGTGCCTTAGTTCAAATTATGCCTGCTCTTTCCCGCACTGTCTCACAGAGTGACACCTGTCAGCCACGCTGGGCTAAATGAGCAGGACTGCTAAATGCTGGCAATTAAGGGGAGGCCATGGGGCACCCGGCTTCCTGACTTCAGGAGTCCTTTGGTTAGAAAGATGCTGATAAATGCTGTTCTTAGGCATCACTGTTGTTTTGGAGTTGTAGCATGTGATTAGCATGTGATTTTTCAAACTCCTTTTAAAAGGAGTATTTATGGCACGGAATTCACCAAGCCATTTTGAGTTTCTTTGAACATATGAATGTGTGTTTAGTGAAATCTCCCACCCCCGTTGGAAAATGGCTGGGGTTTCACATCATGAAATTTGTCTTTTAATTCAGCATTCTTCTTGTACCTTTGATTTAAAACTGTCTAAGATGCATTCATAAGAATATTTGCAGAAATGGGGTTTAGTATTAGTACTTACCCCGGAAACCTTGTTTTCTAGACCCTTTCTCATAAGGTAGTTAGATTTACAAAACAGAAGACTTCTTATTTTCCTCTATTTGAGAGTGAGAATATATCTAAATTTTTCTAAATTTTATGTTTCAGCCAGGTCTAAGAAGTTAGAGAATATTTATTATATACTGACCATCATAGAAAGTCCAAGTAATATTAGTTAGAATAGGTAAGATAGGATCACTGTTCTCTTAATCGCAAAATCTTTTAGCTTGATATCTATATCTATATCTTTATCCATCTACCTATATATATACAATTACCTATAATTGTAGGCTGGTATATGTATATGTTCTTGCTAAAGATGTGCATCAGGAATACATTTACTATAAGAAGAAAGATCTAGAAACAACCTCTCATCTTGTTGTAATTGACCATTCACAGACTAACTCCCCCTGACCGAAGATGGGCTATGAATCCATCTTGGAAAACCAAAGTTGTGTTTCTCTGTAGCAAAAGCCTCAGAGGATAATAAAGTCTTCAGTCAGCATCTCCAAACCAATGAGATTACCTAGGCATCCTAAGATTGGCCCAGGGTGGCGCTGGTGTTTATATAGCAAAGGCAAGAGCTGCATCAGTTCTACATGACTTGAAATCCTAAAACTGTTATGGGGGAAAAGACATTTTCAGCATTCTTTTTCCAAATCCCACACATTCAAAAAAGCACAAATCCGAGACACATACACCCTGCTGGGAATCCGTCCCCTAAGTGTGGGCGCTGACTACTCCGTCTGGAATTTGCTTGTGTGTGGGAGGCATGAAATATATTAGTTTTTGGAAACTTGATATCAGAAATAGACAGGTAAGAATATGCCAATGAAGTTAATATTTTAAAGAAGTTACTTGGTAGGTATTTGTGAAACGTAAAGCAGTTTTTGGAAACTGAATTTAAAGTATTTAGAATAAGATTCAGCCTTGTCTGGGTTGGTTTCTTTTACCTTCCTGCTTCAAGAGGCCCATAAGCATGGTCATAAATTTTGGAATGAAAGAGGCAAACAGAGTTCTCATCTCCCTTATGAAAGCCAGGAAGGGCATGTGTGTGTGTGTGTGTGTGTGTGTGTGTGTGTGTGTTTTAAACCCGGTTGTTAAAATAGTCAAATAGTCAAGGTAGGATCAGAATATCTGCTTTCTAATTTCGGAGTTTTTTATGCAATCTTGGTGATGGTCTTCATGTTATAAAGAACTGTGTTTCTCTATTTATAAAACAGGAGTGAAAAAGCCCATCAAAACCAGTGTTACAGAGCATGGAGCATGGGAGTCAAAATGGCAGACTCCACCCAATGGTACAGGACTTTTTATAGGAATTTGTGAACTAATTAAATGTATATTCATGGACAAGAAGTGGAAAGAACCACAGGCAGAAAATGTGAATTTTTATAGTGGTTAAATTTGGAAGATTTTAAAAATCTTCATTGTAGATTGTGATTCTGTTTGGGATGGATCTAATACTGCAGGTCTACATCTGGCAAGGGTAAGTAGCTCCCATCAGAACTGTCCAGTCATAGGTAATAACTATGAATTCTGGAATACACAAAATATAAATTTAGGAAGATACTAAGAATGACCAGAGCCAGGCAAATGGAAGAAGGAAGAAGTTGGTGTTTGAAAGATGATAATGAGATTGGGTGAGTTTCTCACTATTAGGAACTTTTGGCCTAAGGGCTAGGCCCCCATCTGCATTGCGGAAGTGGCTGAATTTCAGATCCAAAACTCTCTGTCACATCGACCTGGAAAGTCAGAGGAAAGAGTCAGGGGTGTTCCCAACATTTAGAAAGTTAGAGAGGAGAGTCCCTGGAAGGGGAAGTCTTACATTCTGCATTTAAACTCTTCCCTAAGCTCCAGTTTCTCCTGAACTGGTTAGTTCAGCTAATGATTAAAACATGAACTTGTACTTTAGAGAAAGAAGTTTGAATCAGTCAAGTAATTACTGTTTAAAAATAAAACTATCCTAACTTTGCCTTTTCCTGATCCTCCAAGGTACTGAATATGTCATGGCCAGGAAGGAGATGAAGGGAGAAGGGGAAAAATGTATTCTGCCCTGCTGTGTTTTTTTTTTTAATAACAAACATTGCTTGACTTGGTGTGGTGGTGCACCCCTGTAATCTCAGCAACTTGGGAGGCTGAAGCAGGAGGACTGCAAGTTTGAGGTCAGCCTCAACTTAGGCCCTAAGTAACTGAGCAAGACCTTGTCTTAACATAAAAATTCTGGAGCTGTGGCTCAGTGGTTAAGAGCCTCTGTGTTCAGCCCCCAGGACCAAACCAAACCAAACCAACCAACCAACAAATAAAAAAACCCCAAAACAGATTGCTTACATAGTTTTGTAAAAGGTCAATATGCTTCAGAGAAAAGAACTCAGAATCTCTGTAACATATCATCTTAAGTGTCCAGCACACAAACTAAAATTACTTGACACATGAGAAAACAATAAAATGTAAGCCACCCTTAAGCACCCAATTTATGCAGGGACAATTTATAGAGACTGATGACAAGATGAACCAAAAACTGGAATAGTCGGGTAAGAATTTTGAAGTGGCTGACATACTCGTGATCAATCATTTAAACAAAAACATGCTCACAATGAATGAGCAGATAGAAAACGTAGAAGCTTAACTTTCTCAAAGAAAAAGGTCAGGTAAAGAAAATCTATTAGTATTAGAGAAAAAACCTAGGAATAATATCCACATGTTAAACTATTTTAACATGCATGTGGAGAGGTTTAAAGGTCAGTATTCAACTAATGTGAAAATATCTATTGTCAAAAATTTGTAACAATAAGGAGGAAAGTGATAGAACAGAGTTAGAGGAAGTAATGGTAGTACTTCACAATAGCGGTGTAAACATTTTTTTCATGTTTGCTGCATCTGTGACCAGTGTTAAATAGTTCTTGTATCCCATTATCCATTTAACCGGCAAGGGTATTAGCATCGTCTCAGAATACTATTAGAAGACTGAAGCTTAAGATCCTTTTGTTTTTTTGTTTTTTTTTGTACCCATGGCTCCTAAACCATTGAGCTACGTGCCCAGCCCTCCTTTTTTTGTAATGTTTTATTTTGAAATAGTCTTTCTAAGTCCTTAGGGCTTCACTAAGTTGCTGAGTCTGCCTTTGAACCTGTGATCCTCCTGCCTCAGCCTCCCGAGCTGCTGGGATCACAGGTATGTGCTGCTGCACCCAAAAGAAATCTCACACCTTACTCCTGGTGTCACGTCCAGGAGGAAGCGGACTCCTGCAACCTCCACACACTGATGTGGCAACTTGGTCAGAACCGAATCCAGAAACCCAAAGGAGCAGGGGCAGTTTCCTCTTGTTTATATAACTGTTCCCACACACTTTGTGTGCAAAGGTAAGGGAGGCAGTTGCTGGGGAGGAAATGAAGGCAGAGCATTGAATAGATCCTATTTGTTAAAAGAATCAAAGGTGGGGGAGGAAACAAAGAAAAGAGGAAGACGCTTCTTTCTGAAGTTTTTACTACAAATTTCCCTAAGAGTCAGAGCCATTGTTTTTCCTTTCATCAATAGAGACAAGAGTGAAACATTCATGAGGGCCAGTGTGGCACTCACCTATAATCCTAGTGACTTGGAAGCTGAGGTAGAAGGATTGCAGGTTCAAGGCCAGCCTTAGCCACTTAGCAAGACACTGTCTCAAAATAAAAAATAAAAAGGGACTAGGGATGTAACTCAGTGATAAATCGCCCCTGGGTTGATTCAATGACTGATACCAAAAACAAACAAAGAAACATCAACCAAATATTTCTGGGGGTGGGATTCTGACTTTAAACAATATGAAGCTACAAATAAAGTCATCCGTTTTCTTCCTGAATAGGATTATGTTAATAACAATGATGCCTTAAGCATCTATTCTAGATGGGACACACTGCTAGGTTATTTACATATATGTGCTTCAGTCATCCCTACCCTATAGAATATGCACTATCATCCTAGTTTACACAAAGAAAAATTGGGGGCTTAATGAGTTTAGGTCACCCGGCCAATATCATAGCCTGAAAACATGGCAGTTGATTAAAATTGGGTCTGATTGACTCCAACTCTGGTTTCTCAGTTTCCATTACCTCAGAGTGGACCAGTGTCTGAATTTAAAGGAGACAGAGAGGAGGCTAAGGAAAGGAAACTAGGGTATCAGAAAGGGAGTTGGTAACACTGCAGACAAACTCTTCTCTGATTGTATCTAAGGCTGTTAGGGAGTTTGCTTGCATTGGGTACTGAAGACAAAGAGGTGGAGCGAGATCCTAAAGTGGGATATTCAATGTCTGACTCCTGGGAACATTCTCCAGCTTCCACATCCGGTCAGTCACTAGGTCCTACCAGTTTTTCCTTCGTAGAGCTCTGGAACATGCCTCTTCATATTCACTCCCACCACAGTTGAGCCACCAATGTCTCCACTTTGCTGGTTCTCAACCCTCTCCCAGCATATGCATTATTTAAGCAACTGATTGTGATGACTGAGGGTCTAGAGCAGTTTTCTTCCAGTGTCACAACACGACAGCCAGCAGGGTTCTAAGAGTGAGGCAGTGAGAACAATTAACTCAGCACCCTTTGGTGCAGAGGTCTATTTAT
The DNA here is from genome assembly GCA_004027875.1 of Aplodontia rufa. NCBI lineage: Eukaryota > Metazoa > Chordata > Mammalia > Rodentia > Aplodontiidae > Aplodontia > Aplodontia rufa. The sequence goes on along the minus strand of PVKS010029629.1, from coordinate 11,161 downwards.
CTTTGTCTATTTTTCAAATTGGAATAAGCAGGATTTGGATAAGGAAAGACAAACAGGGCAACTACAATAGAGTCTTGCTTTGCCTCCAAGAAAGATGTCCAGGAGACCTCAAAGAGTACTGGGGGGAAAGAATCTGAGTAGATTGAAGAGGTTATGGAAACTGGGGTTTTAGAGGCTGGGACACAAATAAAAATAAGGTTGAAAAGATAAAAAGAAAAACACAAACACAAATGCAAAGAAAAACAAAATAAAAGCCAAAGTAAAAAAACTAAAAAAACTCCCACAAAATCTTGCTCCAGCATGGTGGAAATAATTTAAACTCTTACCTTTCCAGCTTCCTTCTTAAAGATGATGATCCTGAGACCAGAGAGGCCAAATAGTCCTCTTAGAGACGCACAGATGGTAAGTGGAACGTGAGGTGCAAAGGAAAGTAGGAAAATACTGAATGCATATCAATAATGCTAAACTCTACTCAGGCTACAAATGGTTCATTGGAAGACAGCCCTAGGGAGGGTGACTGATAAAGAAGGCAGGGAGAGGGAGAGATCTCTATTTTCTGAAAAAGATATTGCATCTCTACCATTTCGACTTTACGCTCTGAAGTATAAGCCTCTTGAAAGGGAAGAAATAAATAGAAGCAAAATAATCAGGAGGACATGAATGGCATTTAGCAATTTCACTTATGGGATATATATATATTTCCTTGCTTCTCCATGTGGAATTGAAATCAAAATCTCAATGATATACGAGCATTTCCGTGTTCACAGCACCATTCTAGCTAAGATATGTAAGTAGCTAAGTGTCCATCAGCAGTTCAATCAATAAAGAAAAAGAGAAACACTGCTATTTGCCATGATATAGATGAACCCAGAGGACATCACACTAAATGAAATAAGCCATACATGATACCACTTCCAGGTTAAATCTGAAGAAGTCAAACTTGTAGAAGCAGAGAGTGGAAGAGTCGTTGCCAGGGAATGGAGGGATGGGGTGAAAGAGAGATATTAGTCAATGTGTACAGAGATAAATAAGTCCTGAAGAGCTACCGTACAGCATGGTATCTGTAGTTAACAATACTTTGCTGTATGCCTAAAAATTTTCTACGAGGGCAGATTTCTTGTTATGTGTTTTTCTCATAAAGTGTAATAATTGTGAGCAGAAGAGTAGAGCAGATAGAAAGGTTTGCGCATGGATTGTGGTGAGGGTCTCACTGATGCACACACTCATTGACCTGCTCATCAGTCTGGATGCATTAATTATGGACAGGTTTTTGTAGGTGAAAAAATATAGATAAAGAAGAATGCTGATTTTGGGAGAATAAAAGTGTGCCATCATTTGAGGTAGTCAACAGTACATGACATTTAATAGAAGAAAAATAATGACTTTTAGAGCCTGTTTGGAAAGGAAAAGGAGAGCAAATCAGGGAATCTGTAAAAGTTTCAAGAAAATGTATGCATGGATGGAGAAAGGGATTGAAGTTGGACTTTTAAGAGTAAAGTAATAAAAAACCCTCTGTCCTCTTTCATTCTCTTCCTTTTTCCTTTCCATTCCTCTGAGTAAGTGCCCATTTTCTTTCCACTCCATAACAGAATGTTAGCTTGTGTCTTGAAATTATACACAGATGATATATTTTTCTCAATAATAGAGGGGAGAGGATAAGTTTATCTAAGCTGACGTAGTTGGAGACGATTTGGAGATTTAAATGCAAAAACAACTGACTCAAAGGGAAGGTGTATCACCAATCCTTAAGGAATGGAAGTGTTTGCTTATGAATTTTATAAAGGACTTTCTGGTCTTTAAATGAGCTCCTGGCTGAGAAGTATGTCCGAGTTTATGAAAAAGGGCATGCTGGTTTGTGGAAGGGGAAGGATAAACACTCTAAGCAATACTGACCACCAAATATGAAATATTTGTGGGAATATTATTATAAAGTCTAGCAGCAGTGGGTGGCAGAGTGATGTATGAGGCCCAGCAGCAATGAAAGCAAGATGGCGTGCCACTACTTACCTCAAGAGAAATGGCGGGATGGCGGCACGGAGGAAGATGGCCAGATCACCCATGGAGCATGGACCAAGACCAGACCGAGTCTCCTTTGGAAGACAAGAAAGCTTGTGTGCAAGAGTCAGGGAGCTGTGTGGGCGGAACTCAACAATATGCACTTTTTCCATGTTTCCAAAGAGTATAGAGAGAATTTAGGAGAATAATCCCTGATGGCCTGGAATCACAGACTGCCTGTTTTCACTTGTAGAACGTGTCCAGCTTCAATCCTGGGAACCCGGAGAAATCTTTGTGGACAGTTATTTCCCTTTTATTATTACCCACCATCTACATCCAGCAATTAATAAGTCCTATCCACTTTGAATCTTTAAAACATTTCAAATCTACCCAATGTTCTTACTCACTGAGTTCAAACCTTATATTTGGCCATCCACATTGCTGTTATATAATAATATAGGATAATCTTTTAGAAAAGGCAGATCAAATTAGATCTTGCTGGTTTCTTATGTAAGTTTCTCCAAGAAGTCCCCACTGCTTTCAGGACAGGGCCCCCATCATGACTGCATATTTGTCTTTTACAATCTAACCTATACCTGGTTCCAGTCCCATCCATGTCGTATCCACATGTGTTGACGTGCTTGATCAAATATAGATGCACATGTGCACATATGCTCTGTGTTACAAGACTATGAGCTATCTGCGGTTCCCTAAATAGGATACGGTCTGCCTTGTTTTAGCACATGGTGCTTTGGTCAAGAAGCATTTCTGTTTGAAACCTCAACTTCAGTGCAATCTCTTGCTAGAGGTGTCCTCACAGCAGAGTACCTGGTGTCCATCTCTATGACATTGCTAATCACAATCTACCAAGATTATATTTAAACTCATCCACACTCCAACATGTGGTGAAAGCAGGTGCATAGCAAAGATTGTCTCCTCACCTCTCTCTACAGGTATGAGTACCTATATATAAGTAGGCGAGTCAACGGAGTTCTTTCTTTCCTAAAAGAAATGTGAAGCAATTTGGACAAAGGATACCACCTGACAGTGCTATTCAGGGAAGGTAAAATGGTGTTTCCTGGGTCATTCATTATGATTATCTGATTATTCTCAATATTTAATAATGAAATATCATATCCAAAATAAGGGGGAAGGGCTGTGAAAGTGGAGGATAAAGATATCTTAGCATCTTAGAAGTTAAAATATTTGGGGAAACTAACTAAAGCAATGAGTAAGAGGAAAATAAAGCTAGACCCAACAGAGCAGTGATTTTGAAAATTTGTTTGGGTACCATGAACATGGAATGGAGGGTCTGCCACTGGTATTCTGATGGCACAGAGCTTAGAATGCTGTGTATTGAGAGAGAATTGTGTGGTACATTTCCAGCTGAAACACTACCTGAATTCAATTCAGGCACAGGGTTTAGAGAGTAGATCAAACACCTTCCCCCTTTGCTCTTGTACAAAAAGATGCAGTTGACTGGAAATATTATTTTTTCTCTCTGGGGAATGGGAGGAAAGAGTGCTCTGTGGCCATTGTTTCTGACAGTTCATTTGTGGAGATGAAACAATCCATTCATTTGGTGGATCCATGGAATCGAGAGTTTCCACTTTGTACTTCTTGAAAAATATACAGCATTTCAGGCCCCTAGATTTACATTCCACAGACTTTCTGGTTTAATGGAATAGTTTTGGGTCCCCCGAGGGCAGGCATATGGCTCTGCGAGAAAGTTGATGGTTTTCTAAATGTTCTCACTTAGAACCACTTTCTGGAAAACTTTTTGACATATATTGTGAAGAAATGCTTCTTGGAGGCTGTTTCTGAGGAAAGTTGCTTATGGACTTGGGTCCTAGGACTGAAAGGTGGCCAGTTCATGTCCTTTATTTTTTTTTTTATTTTTTTTTAAAGAGAGAGGGACAGTGAGAGAGACAGAGAAAGAGAGAAACAACTTTATTTAGTTTTTCACATGGCCTTTATTGCTCCAACACTTAGTTGTGTGCGTGGTGCTGGGGTTTGAACCCGGGTCCTCGTGCTTGCCAGGCAAGCGCCGAAACCGCTGAGCCACCGCTCCAGCCCCCAGTTCATGTCCTTTAGATAGGATGCTTGTAAACAAAGGGCATTACTTTCTGGAGTAAATTGAAGACTATCTTTCTTTGGATCAAAAATCACTAAACCTCTAATTTTTCCTTCTGTATTTGTGGAATTGAGTCTTTAACACACTGAGAATTAACAGAAAATTATACTATATGAGGTGGGAGAGAGTTTGACCATTAACCATGGCCTCAGAAAAACAGGATAATTTTCTATTACATTTTATAATTATGTTATGGGTCATTCCTATGAAACTCCAGTGGGGTAACCGCTACCACCAAATTCCTTCCAGAGCTCTATTACCTGGTAGTTTTGTCTGACTACTTTGGGAACAGAGTCACCATTAGTGACAACCCTATGGCATTTTTAGATAAGAATTTAACGTTAAGTTCAGAAATAAATGACAATTCATAGAAAGCGAAATGAATAAAAATGCCTAAGAGGGTAAATCAAAGTTACCATAAATGATATCCATCACTGAGCTTTAACAGATTTCTATATACAATTAGCAATGAACATGTTGTTTTTCTTTTACATAATTATTATTTTACTGAACACTTGTTTATCTAAAATTCTTTTCTGGGTGCTGCTCTCTCCTTTACTAAAACATCTGCAGTGTAGGTAATGAATGCCTTAACATATATATGGGCATATACAGTTGTCTACACACGAAGGTGATTCATTTTCCCTCTTGAAATGCAACCTCCTTAAAACAGCGTTAGAGTCTAAATCAGTTGACAGGTGCCATTCTTATTGGGAAATATGAAGAATTAACCTTGAAAGATCTTTGCATGTGCCGTGATTTGAATACGAGTTTCCCCTCAAATCTCAGGAGACAATGTAGCAATGTTCAGAGGTGAAGTGATCAGATTATGAGAACTGTGACCTAATCCATGGCTTAGACGATTTGGCGGGTTAATAATTTGAAAGGATTTCTGTACAGTGAAGTAACGGTAGACAAGGGAGGCATGGCTAGAGGAAGTAGGATATGGGAGGGATTCCCTGGGGGATTGTATTTTGTCCCTGGCTCCTCTCTCTCTATCTGCTCCCCAATTACCATGAGCTGAGCAGCTTTCCTCTGCCACACTCTCTACTCTGATGCCTCACCTTGGGCCCAGAGCAATTGAATGTGCCATTAAATAAATATTAATGATAAATTTGCTGACATTAATGAGCTAAATTATTGGTATGTTTTTGGTGGGGAAGTTTCAGAGAAATCCATTAAGTCCTTCAAGGAGAGGAATTACATTTTCAGAATTTCAACTGTTCTTGGGACTGGGAAGTCAATGAAAGTCACAGAAACAAGAAAGAAGAAAAAAAAAACGTAGAATAAAATTTCTCAACCACAGCTTGGCCACAGCCCCTTCCCTTCCACCGCTAGCATCGTGAATTGCCTGATGTATGGCTTTTGGAACCCGCCAAAGACCTTGGCGAAGCTCCTGTCTCCCACAGCCCTCACGCCATCCCACCATGAAGAACACTGGGGACAGCCCATCTAGCTCCAGACACAGGAGGAAGTGTCCAAGCAATGATCCCTGTGGCTCTTCTGTGGCCTCCAGCTCCTCCTGAATGCTAATCACAGGGCAGAGAGAGAAGGAGCAGACCCAAGGGTCCAAGGTTGCCTGGGTGCTGCCTGCAGCAGGAGCATGGGTGAGCCGCTCCACAGATCCCTCTTGAGGAGCTGGAGTTGCAAGAATGACCTGCCCCTTCTGACTAACAATGCGTCACTGCTCACTGGTTCCCTCCTATCCATGCCATTTGCTAAGAAGATGAGTTCTCAACAGGGAGCTTTTAGTGACTCGACCTGGGGGCTCAGGAGAGTATCCCAGTTTGAAGTCAGTGTTGAAGATACTTCCTAGGAGTTCTCTTGTTCAAGCAGTGCCAGGGTGGCCTGAGTATGTCTCAGAGCACTTGATGGCAGCTAAGAAGCAAGAGTATGAACTTCTGGGGTTCAGTGACGGGAAGTTTGGTTGGAAGGGGCCATGCAGGTACTTCTTAACCCGAACCTCAAATGCGCCAAGACCCTGGCTCCTACAAGATTGGTTTGGGACTCTTACAAGACCAGCCATTCTTGGGGAGGTTTCCAAGAACTTCCTGTTACTAGTCAGGGGAAAAAATATAAGAGAGAGAGAGAGATGGAGAAAAAGTAAAAACAACTTCATTTCTTTTGGGGAATTCAGCATAATTTCTGTGGTCCAAGACAGAGTCAGAAAATGCCAAGCTTGCAATAAATGTCACCTTTCTGGTGGTGGTGTGGGTGGACAGATGGTGAGTGGTGATGTTGGTGGTGGTGATGGGGGTGGTATGGAGAAAATCTTTCATCAGACGCTTGCAGAATAATTTCAATAAGCAATTCCTTGACATTAGCAAATGTCTATCCGTTCCAGATTTCCATAGTGGCTTCTTTTATGGCCTCAAGCTTAGCTGCATGATCACATCCTTACATTCTCTGCAGTATTTAAACAAAATAGTAATACATGCTCTTGAAATTGCTGCTTTCAGCACTTTCTCGAGGATCTTTAAAGAAAAAAAATAAAGATAGGTAAAGGGAGTCTTTCTTTTTTCTCTTCCAAAGTCTCTCAAAAGCGTTATCATTGTTACTATTTTTCAGGAAGGAAAAGAGCATTCTAGAGAGAGGGTCGTAGTCGTGGCTGTCAGAGGTGAAGGTCAGGAGTGGCTCTTCTGTCCTCTTTGATCGAATCATTTGAATTCAGAAATGAGTGTTCTGTCTCCCTTGCTGACCACTGTGCCCCATTTCACAGCTCACAGGAGGACTGGATGTACAGCAGCCTCACTGTATTTTAATGTAAAAATAACAGAGGAGAAAAACCAATTCTAAGAAGCTGTTCAAGACAACATTGTATAATGCCTTTTTAAACAAGGTTCTTCTGGTAGCTTGGCTCTCTCTCGGGAGGAAAGAAAACAATTATTGTTGACCTTGGTAACCAGAAGTTTACCAACACCCTTCTGGCTATTTCACAGCCTCCTCCCTTTGCCCCCTACACACACACACACACACACACACACACACACACACATTCACTCACATATATTTTCTAATTGCAAATGAGTGAGCTGTTTATTTTCAGGTCTACTATGATCAAACAAGATGCATAGAACATAGAGAAATGCAGAAAAGAGATTAATATTATTCTTGGTCTTTGCCAACCAGCAAGGACCCTAGGCATGAGTGTGGCTGAAGTGTATGCAGCCTCCCTCATTCCCAAACAAATAAGGAAATCCACCTAGCAACTGTTCAAGAATGAATTTGAGCTTCGGTATCACGTGAAATATTAAAAGTCATTATAGTCCTAGCCAATATTTATTCATTCATTTTATGTATTCGTTCATCTGTCCCTATTTTAAATATACATGGAATTTAAAATATGCATCTGTTGCTGTCCAAAAACCAACAGTGCAAAAATGAACATGGGTGTCTTAGGAGCCTTCTGATCTCAACAATCTCCTGGTTTCTTTCTAAAGGATAGAGGTGAGGAAATGTGGACTCTCAATTACCATAAATCAGTGTGTCATATTTTTATGCGATGATAAAAAGAGCCAAAGGGCACTCACTCTCTGTGCCTAGAAGAGAAATGTGTGATCAGCACCATCTAGGAATGATCAAAAAAGATGTTCTGAAGAAAACACTGTCCCAACTGTGTGTTAATCTGTGAGTAAAGAGTTAGACACTCAAATAGGAGTAATATAAGGAAGTGACTCCATGCTTCCAGGACAATTTATGCAAAATCAAGGAATCAAGACTACCCTGGCATGGGGGATTGCAGCAGCTTTGAAGGATATTAAAAGAAGGGGGATATTAGCAAAGATGTCTGCAGAAGGAGCAGGAGTGGATCTCCCAGGGCCTTCCTATGAAACTCTAAAGAACATGGATTAGTAGGAGCCACAGAATAGTTGAAAACGGTTTCAATAAGTGTGGAACATGGTTAAGTTTCTTTTTCAGTGAATTATTTTCTATAGATGATAGATCTTAGCAGTGCCATGGTGGTAAATGTCTGTCTAGGATAAAAAAGTTCTTATAGCATTGGTCAATTTCTATGCTGTAAGTGTTCCCAGTAGGGCAGATTTGAAATTGATGTCGTTGAATCCAGAGTTGGAAAGACAGGGGCACACTGGTCTTCTTGAATCAGTGCAAGCTGGCCCCAGCCCACCAGTTGAGAGAATGGATTGGAAGAACTGAAACAGAATAGGAGGCGGTTTTAGTTAGGGCAAAAGATAGCATGATCCTACACTAAATAAGGACAGCTGGAGTGGTGGAGAAAGGATATCTTAGCTACCTTAAGTGATTAGAAGTGGAGGAGAAGAAACAAATAAGGATGACTCCTACATGTTTCCTTTGAGATGCAAGCTTAATTGCCACCCAAGGGAGAGAAAGTAATGGGATACATACTTTAAGTAGAGGATGTGGTCAGACGTGGAATATCTGGGTGGCATGTTTGTGAAAATGGTGGTGGTTGTGGTTTGGATATGAGGTGTCCCCCAACAGCTCCTGTTAATGCAGAAATATTTGGAGGTAAAGTGATTGAACTGTGAGAACTCTAACTTAATTGGTCCATCCTACTTTGAATGGGCTGAGTGGCAGCTGTGAGCAAGTGGGCTGTGACTGGAGAAGGTGGGTCACTGGGAGTTGGTTGTGTCATGGAAAAGTTACTCTTCCTGGCCCCCTTCCACCTCTCTCTCTTTCTCCACCTCCTGATTCCTTTATGATCTAAGCAGCTTTCCTCTGTTTGGCCCGTCTTCCCTGATCTTGGGCCCAGAACAATGGAGTTGGCCATTTATGGACTGAGACCTCTGAATCTGTGAGCCCCAAATAAACTTTCCCTCCTCTAAATTGTTCTTATTGGGTATTTTGGTCATGGCAATGAGAAGATAGCTAAAACGGTGGTGCATCTTATTTGGAATCTTGGGATGGGTGCTAAGAGAAAGGTGGGCATTGAAGAAAAGGTGTAGGTAGGAGGAGTTCTCACTTGCTGCAGATGCAAACACCAATGGGTAGGATTTCTTAAGAATGGCTAGAGGGGGGTGGGTAGGTAAAGCTCCCTCACTGTCATGTGCAGGTGTCCTAGTGAGCTGCAGATGGGGAATTAATGTTCAGACACATTGGTCCCTTTAATGTTGGGGCTGCCATTAGGTGTTCTGGAATAACAAGGAAGGGCTTGGGGCAGCAGAAACCAAGGGTAGTAACCTCAAGCCCCAAGCAGCTTTACATTCACATCTGTGTCATGTGATATGTAAATGTTGTCATCCTCTAAATGCCTCTTAATACAAAAAGAAAATTGAAATGCTAGCATATTTCACAAATCCTTACAGAAAGGTGAAGGATAAAGAAAATAATCTTTAGAAAAATATCAAGAAGGAAAGATCAGAGAGGGTCAAGGAAAACCTGCCAAGAGTCACATCAGGAAAACTAAAATATTGAAATCTGCAGAATGAGCCTACTTGCTGGTGACCAATCACCGCAGCACGTCAGCCCATCCAGCAATCCAGATAATCACGCTTACGAATCAAGCCCTGGGACATGTGAGTGTGGGCTGTTTGAACATGGGTTTTTGATTGCATTCCAGGTGACAGCACAGAGAGTGTGCAGTCTTCAGTGTCCTGCAGCCTTGGCGATCTTGCTAGGCCTTCCTACCCTCCCGGGAGAGCTGCAGGTCCCTTGCAGAAACAATGCACAAGATCAAGGAGATTCCTTGACATTTTGAGAAGTGTCCCCTTATAAATGACTTTATGCATTCAGGAAAACTTCTTGAGTACTTACTGTGGGCCAGAAAAAACAAAAGTGGCAAACCCTTGCCCTTAGATAGATCCTCTTCTAGAAGTGGGAGGCAGACAGAAAGCAATAAATAATTGCAACAGATAATACATCCAATGCCCATGAGTGCAGAGGAGAAAAACAAACCAGGAAAGCAAGCCACAGGGGCTTGGAAGAAGCTCCGGCTGTAAATAAGGTAGCCGGGGTAACTCCAGCACATGCTAAAAGTTATCAGTGAGGTCTCCTGAGTCTTAATGACTAAACTCAACTCGGGACCCGCAGGAAAATCTAATGCATTGCTACTTTCTCTAGGAACTGAGTTCATTTAAGAAGACTCTAGGGCTCGATTTTATATCCCAATTTTGGCCCATAAGTCTAGCTTATTCTGTATTTCTGTAAGTTAATGGCTAAACCTTTCTTTGCTCAGTGTTCCAGAATGAATATGTACCATCAAGCTGCCGTGTGTTAAATAAATGAAGCATTGGAGCTATCCATATAGCCTTTTTTGGTCTCCTGTACTTTGAACAGAGAATATCTGTACATTTAATAATTTCAACCTCACACTATCAAGTTCATCTTATTTGTTGTAGGGAAAGAAAAAAAAGTCGGGGCTTCTGTGACATGTTCGCCACCAGAGCCTGTTGTTTTGGGGCTGAGAACTGGTTAAAGCTAAACCCTGACTTGCTAGTTTCACTCTGTTCCCATACCCTGGGATCTGACTGGAAAGGCGCTCATGGGAGTCCAGGCTGTGCAGCTTCTGGGGTAGAAGCCGGTTATAATGAGGTCCCTCTGGTCCTTTGAAAAATAACCTCCCTTGGATAGGATTCAAGACAGATTTGTATTGACTGAATTTGAAAAAACTGATTTGTACCAAATTGGTATGTTCATAAGAGAAGGAATGAAACCAAGTTTGATAACGCAAATCCCATTTGAAATACTCAAACAGAAATCACCAAAGATGACTTTTGATAGTGATTCTTTTTGGAAAGTGGATGAGCCACACCACATTGATATTAATACACACAAACATTTGAGTGTTTGAGGAATGTCTGTAAGTGCTATACCACTCATGAAAATTTTGGAAGGACCTGGGTCACACACTGAGCCGTATGATCATCAGTCTTCATCGCATGAGATATTTTCTTGAATGGAGATCGATTGCCTAGAGCAGGAGTCAGCAAACTTCTTCCACAAATCACCAAACAGCAAAATCTTCAGCCTTTCCAAGTCACTCTTCCACGGCACTTCAGACGCTACCCTCGATGACAAGGGAATGAGCGTCGCTAAGATCCAGAGAAGAAAATC
>PVKS010029628.1:0-25189 GCA_004027875.1 Aplodontia rufa | reverse complement strand
GTCAGGTGCCCGTATGAACGTCGTGATGGAACCCACTGCTATTGCACAATTATAAGGTACTAACAGGTGCCGTTGAGGAAGTGGAGAAACTGAAATGCTGCATACTACTGGTGCAAGTGTAAAACGCTGTGACTGCTGTGGAAAACGATGATGATTTCTCAAATACTGAACATATAATTACCATAAGGTTCAGCAACGTCACTTCATATAATCACCATAAGGTTCAGCAATGTCACCTCTGGTCACTTATCCAATAGAACAGAGAGCCAGGACGCAAATGGATATTTCTATATCAGTGATTCACAGCAGGGCTGCTCACGGTGGCGGAGAGGTGAAAGCAACTCAGATTATCCATGGGCAGATGAATAAACAAGACACAGCACATGTACTTCCAAAGGAACGCCACTCAGCCCAGGGAAGGAACCCCGCGCATGCTACTAGGCAGGCGGAAAGCCAGCCAATCCCAAAATGAAAATACGGCACGATTCCAATTACGGGAGGCACCTGGAGTTGTCAGTCACAGAGTGGAGGTTCCCAGGTGCAGAGGAAAGAGGACGGAGCTGGTTCCAGTGGGTGCACAACCATGGAATGAGCTTCCGCCACTGCACTGCACACTTCAAGAGGCGTCAGATGGCAGATTCTATGTTATCTATATTTTGCTACAATAAACGACTATGAGAATTTGTTATGTATAGTATAACTTATCAGAATTAAAAGGCCCTCACTTCAAGAAAATGCGTCTAAACTGGATAAAACAAGCAGGTTAAGGATATTTTTAGAAGGAATTAAATATCAGAAGAAATCAAATTTAGAGGCAGCGGCTTAGGGATAAGAAAAGGTGGCGCTGGTTCACAAGTTTGCTCTTTTGTTTCAAGCCCAATACTAGCCAACTTTAAAAACGTATGCATGCAGGGCTAGAGTCAGCGGTTACGGCGCTTGCCTGGCCTGTGCGGGGACACCGGTTCAAACCCCAGCACCACGTACGCAACAAAGTGTCAGAGCAACGAAAGCCACGTGAAAAACTCAATAAAACTGACTCTTTCTCTCACTGTCCCTTTCTAAAACAAACAAACAACAAAACTATGCCCTACTTTAACAAGAAAATTAGGAGTGTCCAGGCTGTACGAGGACAGAATCAATCAGACTTCCTCGCCCTGACCTAGGCCCTGCGGGACATGGAAACCTGAAACCTGAGCAATGACAGCTTTCTCCCTGAGCAAGTCCCTGCCTGTGTGGGGCTCTGTTTAGCACCTGGACAGCTCTGTCTTTCACTAGTCCCTTACACGGAAGCAGTAGCCTAAGTTTTCTGCAAAGAAAAATGTCTTTTTTGGGGGGGGGGTACCAGGGACTGAACCCAGGGGCGCTTAACTACTGAACCACATTCCCAGCCCTTTTTTTTTTTTTTTTTGAGGCAGGGTCTTGCTAAGTTGCTGAGGCTGGCTTTGAACTTGCAATCCTCCTGCCTCAGCCTCCTGAGTTGCTGGGATTACAGTTCTGTGCCCCTGTGTTTGGCAATGTTAAATTTGATAATAAAAAGAATAATAAAGTGGTAAGATTTTTACTTTCTCACCCATGGCAGGATCTTCCTGTTCAGAATATCTCAGCACTGAGAGCCCCTTTGACAACCCAGAGGTCAAGGCCAAGCCCTGTGAAGCCACGTCACTTCCAGCGTGGGTGTATGCCAGGGTGCACTCAACATGCTCCTCAACTCCCCCTCAAAACACCTTAGAGCTGCAGTGTTTTACACAGGGAACCATGCAGGAACACACATGTATTTACATGTGTCCTTGTGTTTAAAGCACATTTCCGGTCAGAGGGAAATCTTAAATGTTTAAAAAACATTTCTTTCATAAATGAGAAGCAAAATTTGATCTGACTCCAGGTCTCACTGCGCCAGTTCCCAGTTCTTATCTGTCAAGCATTCTTGTATCAACTTCCACAGTTGACGGACATTTGGATTACACTCCAGCAACAGAGGTTTCCAATTTCTCCACACCCTCGCCAACACCGCTAATTAATTACAACCAATCTAAGAGATGTGAAATGGCCTCTCATTGTGGTTGAGTGGAAATTAATGAAATAGAGAATAGAAAAGCAAGGGGGGGGGAAATCAATGAAACTAAAAGCTTTGATTCTTTGAAAAGATCAACAGATTAACGATGAAACCCTCAGCAAGACTGACCAAGCTGGGGAAAAGAAGAAGACTCAAATTACTATTATCACACATGAAGGTGGAGAAAATACTGACCTTACAGGAATAAAAAGGATTAGGACCAGAACTGAAGTCCACGCAACTTGGCTCTGGAGCCTCCACTCTTGAACCGTAATGAACTGTATCTCTGAATAACCAAGTAATTTGGACATTACTGAACATCAAGCTACTGTGTATCATCCAACTTTCCTAGTTCGTTTGTGACTTATCTGGTCTAAGGAGAAAAAGTTAATCTGGGGACTCCAGAAAAATAATTTAACTGACAAAGTTGCTGTGGCAAACTCACAAGATGCGGGCACGCTGTGTGTAGGTGCCACACACGTGTAGTCTCAGGTACTTGCTACTCTGAGGCTCCCGTGAGCCCAAGAGTTTGAGAGGTCAGCCAGGGGAACACAGGGAGACCCCCATCGCAAAACAAAACAGAGAGCACAATTTTAAATAAACAACAGAAAACCAAAAACAAAATGCGTAATTAAAACAGAAGCTTACTGAGGGGCTTGCTAACTCTCTTTAAACCTTACTAAAGTCTTAAAACACTGACGCTTACCAAAGCTCTTTGTGCATTATTTTACCGAATTCCCGCACCAATCCTATGAGATAAATACTACTATCACTCTCATTTTCCAGAGGAGCAAAGTTAGGCACAAGACTGCCCACACAGATGACCCCGTTGCATCTCAGGCATGACCCTTCCGACAGAATTCAGGGAGTACCCCTGTCCTAATCCACCAGTAATCGATCGCTGGCCTGCAGCAAAGACAGGCTTGTGCTCCTTCATGGAACGAACGATCCAACGCTGTTAATAACGCCTCAATTTAGACACTTCATTCCCACTCCATTACCGCCCAGCCTTGATGGTGAAGTGGAGGCTCTCCTGCTCACGGGACTCATCTTATATACAGTCATGTACAGTTTAAAGTTGCGAAGCTCAAAGTTTAAAAGCACACACACTTAACCTTTAAAACAGCAGCAATAGGGGAGGTTTTAAGTAGGAAGACTGCTCTTCTTTTGATACTGAGGATTGAACCCAGGGGTGCTTTACCACTGAGCTATATCCCCAGCTCTCATTTTTTTAGGACAGGGTCCCACTAAGTTGCTAAGGGCCTTGCTAAATTACTGAGGCTGACCTTGAATTGCAATCCTCCCGTTTCAGCTGCCCAAGCCACTGGGAGTTACAGGTGTGCACCACTACACCTGGCCCTATTGTTTTTCATCTCCCAAAATGCAATTTTTGCTATGGAAAACAGCTGAACTAAGTTAATATATGAATTTATATTGTCTGAAGGAAATAAGGTATTTGGCAGAAAATTTTAGCTAACAAATTTTTTGAATGTATAATTCAGAACGTATTAACCTATGTAACTTCACCTGAAGAACTAATGACAGTCTTTGAGGGCAGCAATCCCTAACTAGTCTCCAAATCAGCCTCAATGAGAAACCCTATAAAATGTAAAATAACCCTAAATATTTTTAAAAACCAACAATTATTTGACGTAAATATAAGATTTTAACCTCAAAACTTTCAGAGTTCTCGTGGCCCTTTCAAAAACATTAAAAGCTGAAATCTATTTCTTTCATCTTCAGTTAACAGTAATCTGCATCTGCTGGGGAAGGGGTGGGAACCACACCTACTGCTCCCTTGAAGTTAATGGGGGATCTAAAATCTGAGAAATCTGCTCATCATTTCTAGTGGCTTACACTGGCAGGGGTGTGCTTAAGTTTTGCTTAAAAAGAAATCCTGTGAGAGTTCATTCCTTGGTAAATATGTCTCTGCCTTAGAAATATAATTCACACGCAAACCCGAGTGCGCCCAGTGGCTTCTGGTTACGGTACGGCCCACGGTTAACATGAACAACGGATCTGGGTCAGACGCAGCTTCACTACAGTGTGCCCTTGGCCAACTACTTACGTCTTTTTGTCTTGGTTTCCTCATCCATGAAATGAGAATACGAGTGACAACCTCGAAAGGTCACTGCGGGAATTAAAGCCCTAGGACCTGGGGTGGAGTCGAACACTCAGTGTTATTGATGAGGACAGCGCAGTACGCTTTTCAGGATCTGGCCCTGGCTACCTCCTTTATTCCCCACGTTACCTCTACCTACCAAGCTAGCCGATGCCTCGGCCGCTTATATCAATTTTTGATTTAAATTTCTTCCCAGAACATACACCAAGTTCTCCACCCTGCTTACCTGGGCCTGCGTGACAAGGCTCATCTGTCATTCAAGACCCACCTCCGGGATCCACCTCACATGGAGTTACACTTCTGGATCCTTTTCACAGGTACTCCTGAGCCAGGCCTTGTGACCACGGAAGGACGCCTGACTCACCCTCCTCCATGCTTGCCGGCATCAGGACGACGGCAGGCGGCAGAGTGCGCGACGCAGAATCGCCCGGCCTCCACCGCTAGGTAGTACTAACCAAGCGTCAAAGCCTCGGCGTCGAACCACACCCGCAGCAAGAACCAGCCAGGTGCCTGAATTCGCGCAGCCGTCCTGCAGCGAGGAACCGACGCTGGGCCGGTTTCCCTTTTCTTCCACAGCACCCTGCTTTTGATTTGCATCACGTGTTGGCTTCCTTGGGCCTGTTCTCTCCTTTCAACAGCAAAGGTGCCAGCTATTGTGCTAGCCCCTGTCCCTCACCTCAGCCACCTGCTGGGTCCCACTCTGTGCTGAACCAGCCCCTCCATATTTGTAGCATGGTGAGGCAAGATCATCAGAGAACCTGTTTGGAAAGATGCAGCAACTTCTATCCGGTGAGGAGAAACCAGGCTACTTGAAAAATCTTACAAATCAAATTTGTCGCTGGTACTATCTTACGTGGGCTGTGCCCTCTGAGAAGACAGGGTGGCAGGCAAGCTGCGCACTTGTGAACAGGCCGTACCAGCGTCCTTGACTGTAAGCACCAAAATTTGTGCAAAATTTCAATTCAGAAACAAAACCTCCCCTGGCAAATACAAGTAAAGATGACTTTGGAAGTTTAATTATCAGATCCTGGGTTGTAACAGCTTGTCCCACCTCTCAGGAAGGTGGGAATGACACCTTTTTGCATGGCTCCCTGTCACTGTAGGCTGCATAAGAAGGTAGCTATTTGAGAAAGGTGTGAGGTCACACTGGGCAGAGCACAAGACTGCATCCTCAACCACGCTTCTGCTGCTCCTGGTAATGCAAGACACGAAACCCTGCCCAGGGGTAACGCCTTACTCGCCTTACTCGCAGGGTGACAGGCAAACAAAGAGACACGAAGAGCGTACCCAGAAGTTATTTATAGTTTAAAAGTGCTCAATAATTGGAGAAACAGATCATCCAGCTTCTACTAATGGAGAAAGAGAGAGCTGGGCATGGTACAGCAGACCTGCAGTCCCAGCAACTCAGGGGGCTGAGGCAGGAGGACCACACACAGAGGCCAGCCTCAGCGACTCGGTGACACCCATCACACACACACACAACACAACACAACAAAAAACACCACCGAAAAGAACAAAAACGGGTGGGGACTTGGCTCAGTGGCTGAGTGACCCTGGTTCAATCCCTGCTACCAACAACAACAAAATCTGCTGCCATCATTTGTAAAAACCGAAGAAAATCATCTGAAGATCAAAACGCATGCTGGCCTGCGTTAGGGCCACCGAGCAGAAGCACTGCTGACGAGACAGACCCCTGGTCTCTGCGGCCACAGGACAGCTCCCCAACTATTCCTTAAACACTTTCCAACGACTCTACCACCCAGTGTTCAGCACAAAGGGAGTCCGTTTTGGACCTCGTCCTGGGGAATTCACGACTGTCTGCACAGGGCTCTTGCTCAACAGAACAAAGCTCTGGGAAACATAATTTCCACATCTGCACATTCAAACCCCATAGCACTACTAAGTACGCAGAGCACATGAATGCTCCTCCTCCATCACACCGGACTGTCGTGAAGCCAACTCCAAAGCAGCGCCTTTCCTGTACCGCCTACCCAAAGCAGCGCAAGCGCAGTTTCTACAAAGCTTTCATCCTCTCCCCTCTTAGCCATCACAATTCCCTTTCAAGATCGTCTCCAAAACGGTGAGAGAAACCAGGATGATGCTGCGACCAACAAGTACAAGATCTGGCGCCTGCCTTCGAGAACTGCCAGCCTGTAAGAGCAATGACAGCCACCACGGCAGAGGTTCCTTTGACAGCTATGAGTAGGTCTGCAGCTGGCAGTGGGATTTGTTTACTCACTCTTCTTTCTATAAGCTTCCTCGCATTCCTTCCCTTCTTCCCCTCTTTCATTCTGGGAACAGGATCTAGAGCTTCGTGCATACAAAATATGCATTCCACAGGGGGCTACAGAGCCCACCCGATTTATCTTTTAATAAGTAGTACAAATTTTTAAGTTTCTAGAAGGGGGAAAAAAAGGGAAACACTTTAGTCTTTTTCCATTGCTACAATTTGGTTCCAACTAATGGAAAAGGAGGGAGAAAGCATTACTTCAGACGCACCTGAAAATCAAGTGCATGTTGTTAAAGGCTGGATCGCTGCATGTGGAGAGCCTCGCGCCCAATCTTCTCTAAACAGAAGAAAAGGGCTAAGAAACCAAACGCTGGGCAAGAGCTAGCACGCAGTAAGAACTGAACACCAAGCACGCAGCTGCAACCAATCATCGGGCGCCACCGCCGTTTCCAACTGCAGTTCCATAAAAGAAATCCACTCATGCAGGGCTGGGGTTCTAGCTCGGTGGTAGAGTGCTTGCCCAACTCGTGAGCCACTGGGTTCGAGTCTCAGAAACATCAAAATAAAGGTACTGTGACCATCTACAACAAGAAATAGAAGAAATGCGAATTTCACTGTTTCAGAAATACTCTTAGAGAAATAACAGTACAGAAGTAACAATAGCAGAGCAAGGCATACTTAAGAGTTTTCCTAAAACGAGTGGCTTGATCCTTCCAGTTTTGAGTTGAAGGGGACTTTATGAACGACCACC
The DNA here is from genome assembly GCA_004027875.1 of Aplodontia rufa. NCBI lineage: Eukaryota > Metazoa > Chordata > Mammalia > Rodentia > Aplodontiidae > Aplodontia > Aplodontia rufa. The sequence continues at coordinate 18,033 of PVKS010029628.1, read as the reverse complement.
TGAGATTATGGAAGCTTAGCACCTCAGAAAACTTAAGGATTCATCTTAAATTTGCAGGACTAATTAACTCAGATAGGGTTTGGAGTCCCAAAATAATTGGAAAAGCTACTGATTATAGACACTAGAGGTGGCAGGAAAGCAGTAGTGAGTCTGTTTAACTCAGAAGGGTTAAGTATTCTGGAACTAATCGTTATTATTAGCAGTAGTATTTTGGTACTGGGAATTGAACTCATGGGTGCTTTACTACTGAGCTATATCCCCAGGCCTTTTCTTTCAGTATTTTTTAATTAATGTTTTTATTAGTGCATTATAGTTTTACATAATGTTGGGATTAAGTTGTCACATATTCCTAGATGCACAAAAATCAACAATGCAATTTGTTCAATATCCCTCCCCTGCACCCCCTCTACCTCTCTCCTCCCGTCCCCCCATCCCTTACATTTCTTCTGGGTCCGATATTGTTCCTTAAAAACCCAAGAACAGTGACATAATTCTTACACCTATGAAGAATGCTTATATATGTATGGCTATAGTATATACACTGACATTTATAACTGCTTGGAATGCACCTTGCTTTATCTCCGTTCCAACATCTCCCCTTCTCCCCCCTTCCTATCATTCTTTGTTATTCTTCAAAATACTTGACAATGGGATTAAACATTTACGTTTTTGTACAGGTACGCAGCATAGCTTGTTCAAATATTTTATGAAGTATCCTGCAACTGTATCTCATAAATATTAACATTTTGCATTTTTGTTCTATGGATCTAAAACATGAGTTTGTCTTCTGTACTCCCAAGCCTGGGTTTAGCTCCAGCCTCCACAAATGAGGGAAAACATTCGGCCTTTGACACTCTGGGTTTGGCAAGCTTTGCTCAGCATAATTTCTTCCAATGCCATCCATTTACCTTCAATAGATGCAATATCATTGTTTCTATAGCTGAGTAGAACTCCATTGTATACCAGAGCTTTTGGATCCATTCATCCAGTGAGGGGCATCTGGGTTGGTTCCATAATTTAGCTGTTGTAAATTGAGCTGCTATGAACATGGATACTGGGGTGTTGCTGTAATGTGCTGATTCTAAATCCTCCGGGAAAACACCCAGAAGAGGGACAGCCGGATTGTATGGTGGATCCAACCCTAATTTTTTGAGGAGTCTCCACACTGCTTTCCATAGTGTCAACAGGACTTTTTTTTTTTGAGACAGAGTCTCCCTAAATTGCTAAAAGTAGCCTCAAACTTGTGATCCCCCTGCCTCAGCTTCCTGAGTTGCTGGGATTACAGGTGTGTGCCACTGTACCTGGCTGTCTGTTGACTATGTAAGTTCTAAATGTCTCCTTCCTAGGCTCATCTATGTACCTTAAGGCGTCCTCCTTTGTACCCTGCTCTGGTGATGGAGAGGGACCCCAGGGCCTTGCACAGCTAGGCCAGTGCTCTTCCACTGAGCTGCATACCCAGCCCTTTAAGGCATCTTCTGATGAACATGGATAGTGAAAAGTGCTGAGTTTATCAGCATTTTATTTTATAATTCACACTTTTAAGAAAATTCTGTCCTACCCTAGGATTATATAGTTGTATACTTTTCCTTGTGTATAAAGATTTTTTGCCCCTCAGATTTAAAATTCTCAATCCATCGGCAAACTGATCACATTTGATTGGGATTACAGGTATGGGCCACCGTGTCCAGCCGCAATGCTTATTACAGTGCCAGAGTACACCTGAATCCCAGCAACTTGAAGGCTGAGGCAGGAGGATTACAAATTCAAGGCCAGCCTCAGCAATTTAGCAAGACACTGTTGCAAAGTAATAAATAAGAAGGGCTATGAGGGGCTGGAGCCCTGGCTCAGTTGTTGGAGCGCCTGCCTGGCATGCATGAGGCCCCAGATTCAAATCCCAGCACCACATCACAACTAAGTGTCGGAGCAACAAAGGCCAGAGGAATCAAGCTGATTATCTTTCTCTTTCACTCTCCCTTCAAAAAAAAAAGTCTTTAAGGACTACATGCACACAGTAATGTTCTTAGAAAAGAACTGACCAGTTTCCAAGCGAGACAAGATCCAATATGTTAAAACGGATTTAATAGATTTAAACTGTCTAACTAAACTCGGCAATCCTTACGAAGCAGCGGCTGTGATCTACGAAATGAGCCGACTGCTGAGAAGATGAGGAGGCAGAGAGGAGAGTCCTTGTCCTTGATGAACGTATGGAAACCAAGGCGTCCAGGCAACTGAAGACTCGCCTCCCTGTACCTGTGGGAGCCAACGACACGGTTCCTGAAGAGGGATTCAGACCGGCTTGGAAGGAAGGGTGGCCGGGAGCGTCCAGGCGGAGTTGGCGGCCCTCACAACCTGGCACGTCCGAGGAGCGCCGCGAGCTGCTGCCCCTGCAGGAGCTCAGAGGGGCTGCGGCCGCGATTCAGGGGCTCGCAGGATGGTGCTGTCGCCTCTGGGTTTCCAGCAACAAACAGCCTGCGTGGACAGTAGGGGGCAGGTGACAGAGGAGAAACTGCGATGGGAGGCCAGGCAGGAATGGCAACAGCCCCCGCTAGACCTCGAGGGGAAGGGGGCTTCCTGAACTACCGAGCTTTTCCGGGTACCACACAACACAAGGCTGGGGTGCGACTCGGGGAGAGCACTTGCCTCGTGTGCACGAGCCCTGGACTCCTTTCCCTGCCGCAAAACCACAAACCCAGCAACAAGGGCTACAGAACGATGCAGGTGTGGAACCAACAGCCACCTGATGGCCTCTCAGGCTCCCTCGGGGAACACCCGAATCTCCCCTCGGGCGCCAGGACAGACCAGCCTGCTCTCCTCCGGCAGGGACAGGAGCTGAGGCGGCAGTCAGGAAAGTCCTGGGAGGAGGAAGTTCCGTCTTCATGGACAGGAACGCCTGAGCCTGCCCTTCCCTCCACGAGCAGCTGAGTGAAATCACCCACGGTCGCGGTCGCGAACTGCATGACCCCAATCACAAATGTTAGGGTCGCCGCCGAGGAACCTAACCAACCAGATGAGGTCACCCTGACAGCAGACGCGATACTCGCTGGCCGAAGGGGGTGGCACCGCTTTTACTTTCTCAGGAAACTGCTAGGCGGTAACTCAAACTGCAAGACGCGCATTGTAATTAGGAACAGGGGTCTCATTTTGCCACAAGATCCACGTAAAATTTAATTGTGTATCTCACCAACAGCATCTGTAGTTCACCGTTAAGCTGCACGACTGAGCAAATGGAACCTAGGGCTGAATCAGGACAAAATCTCACCAATATTTTTTAAATAAATCAATATCTAATAGCTATTCATAAAAAACTACAGGACATGGAATTTCTCAATAGCTGTTAGGTATTCAGTATAATTTAATTGCACTAATTGTCACAAGTCTTTCTATACTTGTGGGACAATAAAAATTGAACAACCTGGAGACAGAAACAAAATGAGAAACACAGCTGCCGAATTGGAATCATCGATCAGAACTTGAAATCAGGAAAAGAAGATCAAGTGGCAGGCTAACAGAATACAAATATTCATCAACAGAAGAAACTGCGCACTGGATGCCTCCAAGGTCAAGCTCAAGTACACATCCTGTCATTAAAACTATGTTACATCTTAGACTCAAAGATTACTTAGCTTCTGAATCATGTGATTTTTTGACTATCACATCCCCCACAGGTGGTTTCTTTCACATCAAAAGTCTAGACTGGGGGCTGGAGCGGTGGCTTAGTGGTGATGGCGCTTGCCTGGCATGCACAAGGACGCAGGTTCGAACCCCAGCACCAGGTACACAACTAAGTGCAGGAACAACAACAAAAAACTAAATAAAACTAATTCTCTCTCACTGTTCCTCTCATTCTATAAAAAAAGAAAAAACAAAAAAAGAGAAGTCTAGACTAAGAAAGACAGCACTGGTGCGTGTATGCTGCGGAGGGGTCACAGGGAGGACTGCCACATAGCTGGGGGGCCTACGTTGCCCGGGCAGTTGCAGTTCTCTGTGTGCAGACGTCTCCTCAGAAGCCACCGTGCACTGTGGACGACTCTTCCTTACCCTATCAAGGGTCCAAGCGGAATGGTGATGTGATTAGGGGGAGACGGATGGAAGGAAAGCAGGAGAGATCTCTGGCTTTGTACCAAACTCGGCAGGATTTCACCTGTCGCAGGCCTTCCGAGTGCCACGTTAGTCCCAACGCAGATGAAAAACAGCCTCAAAAACTAGTCAACCTGGCTTGCAGCAGTGGCTCAGTGGTCTCTGTTGCCTCGCATGCTTGAGGACCCGGATTCAAACCCCAGCACCACATACACAATGAAGTGTCAGAGCAATGAAGGCCACATGAAAAACTAAATAAAAAATGATTCTCTCTGTCCATCCATTAAAAGAGAGAGAGAGAGCAGCAGCTCTGCCAGCACCCAGATGCCACATTCCAGCTCCGCTGTCATCAGCTTCTCTTCCTGACTTCTACTGCCACCGGTTAGTTTTGCTTGTTTCTGAGCTGTTAATACTTTTGTATATCCGCTTTGATTTGCTCAACATTTCTGTAACCACAAGTAGTCCATTTTCATTATTATATAGTATTTCAACGCACAACTGTACCACCATGTTTTCATTTATAGCTGACACACATTTACATTGTTCCTAGTATGGAGATCTTACGACTAATACTCCTCTCAACATTCTTATCCATGCCTGTGATGCTATCTTTTGTGCATTTGAAAAATCTCTTATGTTTACCTTTTGGTCTGTTTTAGGTGCTAGGGACTGGGCCCAGGGCCTCTCATATGCTGAGCATGTGCTCTACCCGTAAACTTTATTTAAAAAAACTGCCATGCACCTCTTCAGATAAAAAAAAAAAATCACAAATTCAAATTTTTATCCCTTAAAAACCTTGTAATAAGGAAATCAACAAATGCATTATAATTACCAGCCTTTTTAGCTGAGAACTGACGTACGTGACATCTGCTTTACCTCTTGGTAAAGCAGTTAAATGGTGATTCTTTTCACTAGTTCCAAGGTATTTGCAATTGGATGACAAAAATGTGTTACTGCATAAGCAATGCATGTGGGTGGCACAACGCCATCTCTGAAATGTTCTACAAATAATAATCAGATTCATGGAACAATAAATGCCACTGGGAGAAAGGCACCGTGACACCCACTGGCATTTAAGAACGGCCCAGGCTCAGTTCTGCGTCCATCTTAGGGACCTGCCTGCTACATGTAGGCAGTTGCTGGGGTTTTTAAGGGGCACGTGTGGGCACCCAGGAAGAAACTTTCTAGATTTCCTGTGTAGTTTTTATTAGCACTACATATGGCGGCTCCTCGAGTGCGAGCCAAGTCCCGTGAGCCTCCTGACCCCTCATTCTTTAGCAGCTGTCCCATTCTCCACGCCAACACCTTCCCTCACACCCTCCAGTAACCCAAACATGAGAAAATGCCGTCTTCTTTCTGCCTGGAATTCTGGAACAGAATTCCTATCCGCATGTTAATTTTTCCAAACATTACAATTTTTGGAGTTATCATGATTATGGAATAAAATGTTTCACCTCCTATTAGAGGACTTTAGGCCTCTTAGAGGGACGTAGCTTTTATTACCCCTAAGGTTGCCTTTTATCAAGCTACCTAGAGTAAGCAAGTACATCAGAAAGGACAGTTAAAGTCTGAACTCATTGAATTCCTGTGTCCTCAACAGCTCACCTTCCGCCCTCTACTCCAAGACTCTCAGATGCCAGGTCAGAATTTGCTTCAACTGTCCCCTTAACAAATGTCCTATGCCCATGACCTGATCTAGGCTTCCATGCCCTCCATCTCTGCCCCCTCAATGGCACAGACCCCATAAGGTGTGCTACTTGAGCCTTTAGGGACAGAGCTGAGCTGCCCGCAACTCCCAGCAATCAGGCTCTTGCACCGCACGCAGGAGTACACCTGCACATGGGGTACAAGTAGATGACAAAGGGACACGGAGAGGAAATAGGACAGGAGGGAATGGCAGCTGCCCGGCAACTCAGGTGGGGGCAAACCTCCAGGAACGAGAGGAACACTGTCTTTCACAATGGCATCAGGAACACGGACGCCTCTGTTAGGTTAATAGGGTCACACAGGGAGGGGAAGCTCAGTACTTAAGTTCCTGACACTCAGGAGTAAAGCAAAAATCTCGAGGAGGAGTTCTGCATCGAGCATGAGCTCCAAGACCACTGCATGGCACTCCCTGAGGGAAGCACCCACTGCAGGAGGTGTTCTGGGCCTGAAGATCAGCCTCTGGTACACAGGGAAGTGAACTCACAGAAATTCCCAAAGGTGGTCAACTCCACAGTATGTGGAGATACAGGAGGCTGGGGGTGGGGTGGGGCTCAGGGTCAAGGTTAGAAGTGGCGCTGCTCCACACAGGCCACTATCCTTGTTTTCAAAGTCAACAAATGGAGCCCAACCACCCCCAATTCCAACCACAGGGTTGACTTCCCACTCCCCAGTATGCAAGCGGGGAATGTAGAAGCCTCAAAGAGAGTACGACTCAAGACTCTGGACCCAGGTCTTCCACCTCCACAGCCACGCTCCTCCCACTGCACCACGCTCCTCCCACTGCGCCACGCTGCCTCTGGATACTCTGAAGACAAGCTTGAAACAACTTCAGCAAGGGCTGGTGGCCCACCTCTGACGTCCAAGCTACTTGGGAGGCTGAGGCAGGAGGATTAAGAGTTCAAGGTCAGCCAGGGAAACACAGTGAGACCCTGTCTTTAAAAAACAAACAAAACCCAAGTGAAACAGAACTTCCCCGCAGTCCTCAAAGTGAGGAGGGTGTTGCAGCAAGGTTTTTCTTCCTTCTATAAAGAAGAGATCATGAAAATAAAACTTCAAGGTCATCACAATACAATTATTGAAAGCAGTAAATACGTAATTTAGGGTAGGCACAGTCGTGCACGCTGTAATCCCAGTGACTCAGGAGGCTGAGGCAGGAGGACAGCAAGACCAAGCCTCATTGAGACGGTCCCCCAAAAACACTGTGGCAAAGTGCCCCTGAATTCTAGCTCCAGTACTGAAACAACAGAACACATGATTTCATGGTAACACAATACACAGCTTTTTCATTCAACTATCAGTTCTCAGGTTACCCTGAATAATTCAAGGAATAAAGAGCTGAACAAGTGACACTCAAAATTCCTTGAACAGGATATAAAAGAAACATCCAAAAATAAGGAATTAAATAAAATGCTGGCTGTTTGTTTTTTTAAAAATGTTATTTTAAACTTTTGAATTATATAAGTAAATACAAACGTTGTTTCCTGAATTTTCTGTTGGAAGCTTGACATACACTTTGCAAAATCTGCTTTTCACCTTGGGAAAGCTATTAAACGGTTTCATTGAATGAATCAATTTACTTTTGGAAAAAAATTTTTTAAAGAGTGAGAGGGAGAGAAAGATAATCAATCTTATTTACATTTTCATCTGATTTTTGTTCTTAGTTTTTCTGACACTTAGTTGTATATGTGGTGCTGGGGTTTGAATCTGGGTCCTAGGGCACACAGCAGGCAAGCGCTCTACCCCTGAGCCACCGCTCCAGCCCCTGGAAAAATATTTAAAATTAATGGCTGCAGAGACTTTCAACTCCAACCCTCTAAGCCCACTGAATGCGTCCACCCTGCTCTCTGATCCCCCATTATAGAGAAACAGATAGAATTTTTTTACATGAAGAAAATCATGTTTGGTACTTTGTTTCTTCAGATAAATTAAATGACACAATTATGTGTGAGCTGTTTATTTGTTTGCGTATTAACTTTCATGTAAATAAACTTGTAATTCAATTAATAAACTGTTTCTTGCCTTTAAAACAAACACTAAAAACCAATGGATGTATAAATGGGGAGAAGAAACAGGTTTCGATCTCGTCTGCATGTTCATTTCTGGGCAGTCACATGCCAGTCAGGAAACACTTCTCAACTCATCCAAACACCACAACAGACATTCGACTGCTGGGAGTGGTATTCCAACTGCCAAGCAAGTGCACGCAGAAAGGTACCCACTAACGGGCAGCAACTTAGTGACATCATAAGTTAGCAACAATTCATCCACTTGACACATAGCCGGCAGGCATCCGGCTAAGTGCTGGATGCAGAGCGGTGGGCACAATGATTCCTACTACCATGAAGCTTCTGGTGCGATGAGGACAGACGCGATGGAGAGCGGACTTATGAAACGACACAGAGGCTGTAAGGGGGCACAACACAAACCAAAAGACTTGGATCTAGAATGGAAATGGGAACCAGTGACCAAGGGAAGCTTCTCGGCTTAGGCAGACGTCTGCAGGGCTAGGGTGAGGGGAAGCAATGAGGGGCAGGCATTTGAGGTTTATTGGTGAAGGTCCTGCAGGTTAAAAGCCTAGCAGAAGGTCAGCCACCCTCAGGGAAGTTCAAGGGAGGCCAGTGTCTGGGACAGGGGAAGCAGGAAGAGGCTGTCTACCATTACAAGGCTGTAGCGGGGCTTGAATAATGCGATGTCTGTAAGAGAGTCCTGTAAACTGTGAAGCACTCTGTACTTTTGTTACTACTATTTCATTCCATACTCTTTTCTATGTGAACTTTTGAACCTGATGCCACATCTAGCTGAAAACAAAAGCATCAAATCCAGTGTCCCACCCAGCGTTTCTGCTCCCACAATACACCACCTAGAAATTCCACTGTTGCTACACTTAACCAGCCCAATTGCTTTACAAGTCAACTACTGCTTCATGACAATAACTGCTAGCTTTTTAATTTTTAACTATGTTCAGGTACTTTTCAGCTTTTCATTTAATCCCCAACTCTAGAGGGAAGGTTTTACTATTGTTCAGATGAGGGCGTTAAGGCTCAAAAAGGTTAAGTTACCCAAAACCGCACCGCGCGTGAGACGCGCTAGTTTTTGGCGAGACCATTCTTAGGTCTTCACACACGAGAACGTTCAGAGTGTGTATGAGAGAACGGCAAGACTCAGAGCACAGAATCACTCGTGTCTGAGGGTCAGTCTTGGTCATCTTCGCATTCCCAGCCCGGGCTACGCCTGGGGCTCAGCAAGTATCTGATGGACTGAAGATGGGCAGAAGGGGCTGACGAAGGACCTGAATCTGGAAGTGCAGTGATTTCCTGGGATCTCCCTCCCCTCCAACCGCGTGCGCATCAGCAACTCTCTAAGACTGTTAGATGCCACGCTTCCCAGGCCGTGGCTCTTGGTAGAAGGGACGCTGGAAAGGGCAGTGAACCATCCAAGCACTCCGCTGCGAGCAAGCTGCTGGGTCCCGCATTCACACACCGCACCCCGCGCCCTCGGCCTCCAGCATGGCGCCCAGGTGCGTCTTCCCCTGACACTGGCCTTCACCCCCCAAGCCCCAGTTCTGCAGGGCGGGGCCTCACTTCTGGATGTGTCCCTGGTGCCTAAAGCTTAGTCCACTTGCAGATCCTGAGTGAGCGAGAAAGTCGGCCTCAGAATTCCCTTCTCGAGGCCTCTCCGCTCCGCCGCTCAGTTTCCGGCAATGCCATTTCTGCACGAGCAGAGCCTGCAAACAAACCTGAGAAGGGCGGTCCGGTCCGGTGGGTCAAGAAGGCCCATTCTCCCCACTGTACAGACCACAAAACTGAGCCTCGGAAAGCGGATCCGCCGGGGCCAGGAGGCCCGAGTGGCGTCCGGGTTCGGAAACGCGCTCCCCACACGGCCGCGCCGTGGACGCAAAACGCTTCATCATCTTCATCACCTTTGTTCCACGGCACCCGCGGGCGACGCGCTCCAGGGCCCGGCCCCGCCCCGCCCCCGGGCCGCGCCCCCAAGCGCCCCGCCCCCGCCCGGCCTCTGCTCCCACCCCGCCAGGGCGCCCGCACCCCCAGGGGAACGCCCCCTGCCGCCAGAGCCAATCAGCGGAGCCCCGGGGGGCGGCGCCGCGGGCCCCGGCCCTCCTCTCTGCGCGCCAGTTGGCCAGCGCCGCCGTCGCTCTGGAGGTCGCGGCCCGCACCCGCCTTCCTCTTTTTCCTCCACCCTCCCGTTCATAAAAAAACGACGGTTGGGCCGAGGCAGCAGCCAACTGCTGGAGGGAAGCGGAGGGCGAGCAGCCGGGGAGCGAGGGAAGGAGGGACCGCGGGGAGGAGGCGGCGAGGAGGAGGCTGAGGCGGAGGAAGGCCGGCCCCGCCGGAGCCGTCTCCGCCGAGAACAAAATGGCGGCGCTGGCGGAGGGCCAAGCGTGAGGCGGGGCCGCGGCCATTCCCCTCCGCCCCCACCCTCGCGCCGGCCCGGCCGGTCAGGGGGAGCCCGCTCGCTCCGCTCGGCCGCGGGCGGGGAGGGGAGGGGAGAGCCCGGCCCACTATGCAAAGCGCCGGGCGCCGCCGCCGCCGCCCCGTGGCAAAGGTAAAAGGGTCGAGTTCAGCCGCCGCCGCGGCGCCTCCATGTCCGCGCGCCAGGCCCGCCCCCTCCGCCGCCGCCGGCCCGAGCCCGCCCCGGCCCTCTCTCCGGCCCTTACCTCGGGACTGGGCGCCAAGGCGGCCTCGAAGCGGGTCCCGTGTCTGCGGCGGGCGGCCCCCGGCGCGGAGGGCAGGGCGCGGGGAGGCCGGGCTCCCGGCGTCGGCGGCTGGCGGGAGCCCGGGGGCCCGCGGGCTCGCTGGGCAGCGGGCGAGAGACGCGGCGCCGCGGTGGGAGCGGGGGCGGCGGGGGCGGGCCCGAGGGCGCCGCCGGGGTCGCGGGGAAGGGGGGGTTTGTTATTGTTTTTGTCAGTGAAAGGTCAGAGTTCGTGACCCCGGTGCCGCCGCCGCCGCCGCCCGCGCGCTGGTAGGAGGAGGGCGAATGTTCTTCTTCCTCTTCCCAGCGCCAGCCTCGCCGCGGCGGCGGGGGGCGGGCGAGCACGCGATTGGCTGAGGCGCGCGCGCGCACCGGAACGCGGCGGCCGGCGCCCGGTCCATCCGGCCCGCGGGCTGCGGGCCCCGGGCGCGGCGGCGGCTCCTCCCGGGCTGGGCGCCGGCCGCCCGGGGTCTGCGAGGGCCGGGGCCGGCGAACCCCGCGGCCGCCGCGCACCGTTATCCGGCCGGGGCCCGCCCCTCGCGGGGCGCAGCCAGGTGGGGACCGCGGCCGGCGGTGACCGCCTCCGCCCCGGCGTCCGTTGACTGAAGAAGCCCGGCCCGGCGGTGGGCAGAGCGTGGGTTTGTGGGTGGGCTTTGCGCCCCTCGGGCTCCGCGGCGCGGGCGCTCTTTGTTGGGGTTTTGAAGGTGCACGCCGGGTGAAGGGGGCAGCGGACGCGCCCGGAGCCTTGCTTTTCCTTTTAATGGACATCGGATCCGAGGCTTGTGCGATTTTGTGCCACTCCTCTTCGCGATTTGGAATCCGTGAAGGAGGATGCGTGTGCGTAAAGCGGCTTTTAGTGGCGTCCGTAGCATTATATAAGGCAAATGGTCCCTCTTGATGTTACAGCTCTTGGTTTATGGTTTTGCCTTGCTTTTTCCGCCCTTGGGAGTTAGTGTTTTTTGATTTGCTGGGGAAGACGCAAGCCCTTGGCCATGCTCCTGATGCTGGAGAAGACGCAAGCCCTTGGCCATCCTGATGCTGGAGAAGACGCAAGCTCTTGGCCATCCTCCTGATGCTGGGGAAGACGCAAGCTCTTGGCCATCCTCCTGATGCTGGGGAAGACGCAAGCCCTTAGCCATCCTCCTTGCCCCCAGTGTTTGGTTTACGCTTTCCTTGATCACAGCACTCTGTACCCTGCAGATCCTGTCCTAATTGATCTTTCCCCCCTGTGCTTTTCTTCCTTACTGAAATAAATACGGACTCCAAGATCACTTTTCTTCAACAGTAGCCATGTGAGCTTTTATCAGGGTGACTCCTAATAAAATGTTTCCATTTGGTAGGAAGTGTTTTAAACACACCTGTCTTCCCCTCCTCTCTGTTCTCACCTTGCAGTATGGAGCAAAGAGCTGCATTCCTAACATCTTGGTGAACCACAGACCCTGGAACTAGAAGGGTCCCAGAGAGAGTATGGTGGTATTCTCCTCTGACAGGGAGATTTTCCCTATTTTATGTGCAAAGTGGGTGACAACCAGAAAGGTCAGATGATGTGCCTAAGGCAGCGGTAGTTTGATGGTAAATCCTCGTAAACACGGACTGCTTTCATGGGCACTTTTTCAAAAATTAAATCTGTAATGCTCAGTAAGCCTAGAGATGGTGTGAAAATTGTCCTGTGAGGTTTTCAGAGGAACCTAGATTAAAAAAAAAATAGTGTTTCTCTGATGGCTGATAGTTTTGTAATTCTTTCCCTTAACACTCTAGCTCTGTGAATGAAATGTTCCATGAACTTGCATTTTACTGAGGTGTGCCAACCGTGGTGCAGAGAAGTTAATGACCTGCCCAGTGTTAGAGGTGCCTTAGTGAAGGCTCTGGTCTGCTCATTTGACTTTAAAGCTTATGCCATAAATCAGCTGCCTGTTTGCCACATACGCAGTCGTGTCCAGGGAGATGTCTGTTGTTTAGTATTAAAAGTAGCCTGGGCATCTCTCCCCGCAGACAGATGCACATGTGCACACCGCCCCCCCTCCATTGTGTGCCACTCTGAGCATGCACTGCTGTGGTGGTTCCTTTTTTTTTTTTAAGTGGCTTTATAACTCTTAATAGGTTTTACAATCACACACAAAGTACATGTTGTATTGTATTTTTTTTCTTTCTTTTTTGGGTTCATTGGAAGCATCTGCATTTATGATACTTTTAACATTGCTTTACCAGCCTTTAAAATAAAGGATTCTCGACTGGGGTGTTCTTCAGAACTGCCGGGTCCCCAGGGTTCTGAAGCAGTAAGCTTCAGGTGGGGTCTGGCTGAAGCACTTGCCCTGAGCACCACAGGTGATTCTGTACCGCCTGGGCCTGAACCACTGATCTCACTGCAAACATGAGTGACGAAGCACTTCTGTTGTTTCGCTTTTTGAAATGCAGTTTACAGAGGTGGTTCTTTGACAAGGACAGGGACTCTGGGAGTGATGATGTACCCAGCCCTCATGCGTGCTCAGTACCTGCCCACAGGGTGAGCCCCGGATGGAGATGTGCGTTGTCTCTTATATCTGTGCCCTAATGTGGTAGCTGGTGCAGAGTGGGTGAGGCGTGGCTAGGAGTGCTTTTCCCAGCGCAGTGCATGACAGGCTGGTGATATTTATATTGTTCTCATGTTTACAGAGGAACTCAGTGAAAAACAAGGTTGAGCTGAAACGTGAGCCTGCTGGCTCCTTGCACAGTGCTCTGTGGGTGACACTCCTCTGCCCCAATGTCCCCAGGCACCAGTGTGATCTTGTGGTCAATACTGACTGACTTGTCTGGGCCTGAGAGTGGAACTGTGTTATGCAGTTTCAATTCTGAGCCTAGCATGGAGTAAACATGCCTTTTGCCATCCACTGTTAGTTTACATTTAAATTTAAATGTTGAATCGGTAACAATCAAATTTTGATTAAGCTGTAGTTATGGATGCACAGTAGTTTTCAAATTGCCATTATCAAGCAGAGACTTGGCATTTAAGGGTACTGCTTTGTGGGCAGCTCAGTGGTAGAGCTCTTGCTTAACACATAAGGCCCTGTGTTCCATCCCCAGCACCACAAAATAAATAAGTAAAATGTTGATTTGCTTTGTTGTAGGATAAATTAATTGCTGATGACTTTTGTATTCTGGATGGGGGAGGCTTAATAATTGCCTTCATTAGTACTCATGTATAATAACTATCAAATCTTCTGTAATAGTTTATGCATTCCTGTATGTGATCATTTCATCAGACTTCTGCTTATATTATTCATATAAGTTTTACATGTTTACAAAATAAACTTTCAAGCCTTATGTAGTTGCTGTTAGCCGTTTTTTTTAAGAACGTGGAATTGGAACAGACATAAGTGCCAAGTACCAGACTGCACATTCTTTATGCTTACACGTTATCCTGTTTAATCTTGCGGAAATCTTACGAAGTAGATGGTATTATCCTGTTTTTACAGCTGAAGAAGCTGGGGCCAAAACAGGGAGGGTGACTGACACAAAGTCACATGTTTAGGAGCGGTAGAACATTTATTAATAGTTATTTGTGTCCCTGAGGACTCTGAGGAAGAAAACCCTTTTCTGCCCACCTCCGTGTTTCTGTTCAAGTTCAAGTCAAGCGCTGCTGCAGACCTATCAGGCTGCTTGGGGAGGTCCCAGCTTCCACGAAAATGGTCCCATTCTTCAGAGAGAAAGATGACGTCCCTACGGTGGCTGGTGATTCTGCAACACAGGACCTGGGAAGAGTGCGTTCCCTGTCCCCACCCTGAGTTGCCTTTACTGAGACTCAGGCCCTTTTAGGTTGACCTGGGCTTCCGAGGCTGGGAAGAGGTGTTGCTTCCAAGTCGTACCTGGCACAGACACCTTACAGACATCTTAGAGCACTCGCTCGCGGTCCTTTAGAGGACGTGTGGATCTTGAGGGTCTGATGGCGAATTCAGATTATATATTCAGCAAAACGCATCTGTGCTTGGTCCTGCTTTTAGAATATGGGTTCTGAAGGATGTCTCGTTTTTTAGATGTTGTGTAACTAGGAACTCAGTCTTGAGGGCTGGCAGGTGGAGTGAAGAGTTCTGCTGCTAAACGCGTAGACTCCAGCCATCCTGTTTTCAGGGAGTGCTTTGTCCCCTGCAGGCTTGTGTCTGAGTCCCCAACCTCTTCTAATTTGTTTGTTTCCCAGAGAATCAGCCTACTTCCTGGTGGAGGAGGGGCAGTCTCTTGTCTGTATAGTCCTTAGACACTCAGCTGATCCTTCTGTCATCCTGGTCTTCCAAGACACTGGTGCCCCTTGTGTGTCCCCTCTGCAGGTGCACTGGTGACCACCACCTCTGCCAAGGCGTCTGTTGGCTGTCAGTGCAGTTCTGTCTTCCGAAAAGGGGTTGACATTTTCTGAACCCTGTGCTTCTCGCACTTTCTTTATTCTTTGGAATTGTCTTTCCATTTGTTATTTTTAGTAACTATAGCGAGGGAGCCAAAAAAATGCATGTTTTCTGGTTACTGCTGCCTGACCACAACCAAACTCAACGGCCTTAAAAAAAAAAAACTTTAAAAAAAATTACTGTCTAGCAATTCTGGGAGCTGAGATAGGTGATTCTCAGGGTCCTTGTGGTTACACTGATAGTGGCTGGAACTGAAGTCACGTGAAAGGCTCCCTTCTAAGTCTGGGGTTGATGCTGTTTCGTGAATGCTGCGTACATAAGGTCTCTCCATGTGGACTGGGCCGCTTCACAGCGTGGTGGGTGCATGCTGCCAGTGAGTGTTACCACCCAGGAGTCCGAGGCAGGAGGATCACAAGTTTGAGGCCAGTCTGGACAAATGAGTGAGGCCCTGTCTCACTGGGGATGTAGCTTGGTGGTAAAACACTTGCTTAGCTTGTGCAAGTTCAACCCCCAGTAGCACAGAAATAAAAAAGGGGTGGGGATTTAGCTTGCAGGTAATGTGCCCTGGGTTTGGTCCCCAGTACCATTAAAAAAAAAAAAATGCCACAGGAAAATAAGTGGGAATTTTACGACTCAGCTGCTCCTGTCCTGTAGTTACTTCATCTTACCTGTTGAGGCTGTCACCAACCTGTAGCCAGGCTCGGTGGAAGGGAAGGTATACAGCACGTGATGGGACGGGTGGCAAAGCCATGTCTCCCGCATTTGTGTTCAGTTTATCTTCAACTGGAAGACCAGAGCGGGCTTCCTGAAACAGATCTGTTCCTATCACGCCCTGTTTGAAAGCGTCTGAAGGCTCCCAGGGTCTTCTAATAAGTGTAGGATAAGTTCAGAGGCTCTGAATGACCCGGCCCCAGATGACCTTTCTTGCGACCTCTGTACTCTGGCAATTCCCAACTGCCCTACTGCCGTGATGTGCCACTTGGGGTCCTTGTTATCACGTTTCTTCCTCTCTGGTCCCCTTTCTCTGTTGAGGCAAACCCCAGCTCAGAACTGCTCCTACCCTGCCTCAGGCACATTCACTGCTCCCCATTCTTCAGAGCACTTTCCCTGTGCTTCTGACCACAACAGTGTTTGTAGCGGACTTCCAGATGGGGAGCTGCTGGAAGTCTATAATCACGTGATCAGTGCTCCTTTCTGAGCCTAGCTTGGCGTCGCTGTTCAAACAGTACCTGGTATCACAGCGCGCCAGAGTTCTTAGAGTTCTCCTAGACTGAGGGACAAACCCTCTTCTAACAGAGTTGGCTGAAAAGTTCTAGCCCCAGGAAACAATCCCCACGTTGACCCGGCTTCCCAGCTCACTAATCCCTTTTCTCCAAGTTTCAACATCAGATTTGATTTGTACACGTTTTGATGATGACATAGGTAATCAGTGTTTCCCAGCGTTAGGAAAGTCGATATTCATCAGTCAGCAGTGTGTCCGTTTCAGTTGGTGGAGTCAGTTTGCAGAATAACCGAAAATTAATAACCTTTCAGCTCAGGAGGGTGGCAAGCACCCTGGCTGTCCCCACAAAGTGCCGGCTGTGGTGCTTGTGATGGGCAGCCCAACTCCTGGGTCCATCTGCTCTGAGGTCCATGGCGGATGAGTGTGGAAACTGCAAAGTTCACAAAGGCCACTGCATCCAAAGCTCGAAGCCCCTGGCTGAAGCCCTGCACTGATCGCTGATTGGTGACAAGCAACTTCCATGATTGTGGGCAGTGTTAAATCTGTGTGTGACTGTGTTACAGGGCTAGAGCTGGAACCCAGGGCCTCATGCGTGATAAGCAGCCACTCTACCACTAAGCTACACCCCAGCCCCTAAATCTGTTTTTAAAATTTGAAATGTGCTGTTTAGCAAAAGTCTTACCTACTATGATTGTTCCTCCAAAGAGAAAGCTTCTCAAAACACTATTGTTTCCTGTATTAGAAGTTTTGTCCTCATAGCTTCCCTAATTAAAGCGAGAAAGAATACTTTTTACATTTTCAGAAAGAAAGCTTAACAGTATATCAAGGGGCATATCTGGGAGAAGAAAACCTTTAAAAAAAAAATCTTATTTGTTATTTTCTGGTGCTGAGGCTGGAAGCCAGGGCCTCACACATGCTAAGCAGGTATTCTACCACTGAGCCATATCCCCAGCTCCCCACAAAATGTTATTTTTAAAGGTCTATTCTCTCTACGTCCTCTTCCAGGAATTCTTTAGCAAGGGATGGATCCATAGGATGAAATAGTAAGATTTTTTTTTCGAGTAGTGAGGGTTGAACCCAGGGGTACCCTATCACTGAGCTACACCCACAGTTCTTTAAATTTTTTTTTAAACCCAGGAGTGCTTAACCACTAAGCTACACCCTTTTATTTTTTATTTTATTTCATTAAGTTGCTGAGGCTGGCCTCGAACTTGTGGTCTTCCTGCCTCAGCCTCCTGAGTCACTGGGATTTCAGGTGTGTGCCGTGAAGCCCGACTGACAACAATATCTTGATAATTTCTGGAACAGGTGAAAGGTTGAGATTGAAGAGAAACCAGTGGAATCTTGAGCAGCAACTACGAATGGCCATTTTCCACCTGGCCCCACAAAATAAGATTCAGAGTCACATGAATAAGTAGGACTCTAGCCGTGTTTTTAAAGGAGCTAATTTTGTGCCTATAACAACATTCACAATTGTACATGTAGAAATAATCTAGTCTCGTGCTCTTGGGCAGAGCCACTCACCATAGAGATCAAGAAGTGGTTTTTTTCCTCGTGTCCGCTGCTCACAGCAGGCAGGGCCACGACACAAGTGAACGCTGAGGTCCTGTTCAGTGCAGGGAAGGATGCGAGGGACGGTGGGCTTCCTGGCGGCGGCAGTTCTCTCCCCATCTCACGTCTGTAGTTTAAGAGGAGTTCTAAGCACATGGCTTGCTGCCTACACTGGGCCACAAGGCGGATGTCTGGATACGGCTGTTGGTAATAAAGCCCGCTAGGAAACAACAGCCAAGTCCTCACCCTTCCCCCTGAGCCCACCACTGCGCAAGTGTGAGCTGCGCCCTCTTGATGGTTTACCCTGAAAATGCAGCACATCCTTGAAAGTTCTGTGATACTTGCTAAGCTCAGCTCCTGGATGATTTTTATATTTATAAAAGTGATGCATGTGCC
>PVKS010029627.1:0-25219 GCA_004027875.1 Aplodontia rufa | reverse complement strand
GCTCAAGGGGCATGCAGGGAGGAAGGGGACTGGGCAGATTCAGTATGGACCCTTCCCAGTGTGGCTTAACCTGGAAGGACCTGGAGACCAAAACCACAAAGCACACTCAACAGGCCATCAGGAAGCTCCTACTCTCCAGGGCAGGACTGGAAAGAGTGCCAGCAGGCCGGGTCGAAGACGCGTCATCAGAGCATCTGAGGCTGGGCTGCCCTGAGATATGGAAGGTGACGTGCTAGGGACTGTCCTCTGCAGAAAGGAAGACAGGCAAGTGGGACCACCATGGGGAGGGCTGAGCAGGGACCCACAGGAAGCTCCGCAGAGCAGGTCCCACTTTGAAACAAGGTGGCTGCCTCCTGTACCCAAGTCATCTGGAGCATGGCCAGTGATAAGCAACCTCCTTACTGGGCTCATCTCCAGGGCAGAAGGACATGGGGAACTTTGGGCAGCTGGGGTGGGGTCAGGCAGAGGGTCCCCAGGGCAGGCCTCAGGTAGTCCACTACCAGGAGTCACAACTGAAGGACTGTGAGTGAGATGCCAGCCCTAGTTCTTAACCTCTCCTGCAGACTCCACCCCGCCACACAGCTTACCTGGGCGAATCAGCCCCTCTGAGTTCTGGGGACACTGGACCTGGAGGGTCACCCAGGCTGGGACAAACACCACCCAGGAGAAGCAAGTGAGGCAGAGGCTAGCGGCTGGTGGGAGATGGAGAGAAGATGGCACCTGGGAACTCCCACCTCTCCACCTCTTCCCTGTTGTCTCTGCTAAGGACAGTCAACACCTGAAACCAATCTGGCTGAGACCCCTGCCCCCCAGTCACCCACCTGCAAAAGTCGCAGAAAAGCCCATGATAAATTCTTCCACGAGATCGTGTCCATAATGCTGAACTGGCAGACCTGCCTATGGCAGTCCTCGAAAGCAATTAGCACTCAATAAAAGTTAATGCTTTGTCCACTGGGCACAACATCTTTAGCATGCCTAAAGATAACCTTCCAGATCTCTCCTAAGATGTCCAAGGCTTCTGCATGGAGTCCAGTTTTGCCTTAATCATTTGTCAGCCATGTCTTGATTTCTCAGCCAGAGTTCTCAGGTCTCCAAATGTCATCAGCAGATGAATGGGTGACCAGGATGTGATATGTCCATACAACAGGACATTATTCAGCCACAGAATGAAGCAGGGGCATATGCTGCAGCATGACAAACTTTGAAAACAGGACCACATGTTGTGTGGTTCCTCTTATATGCAGTGTCCAGCACAGACAGGAAGTAGATGAGTGATTTCCTCCAGAACTGGGGAGAACAAGAGCTGACAGCTAACAGGTGCAGGGTTTCTCTTCGGGATGATGAAAAAGTTCTAAAATTGATTGTCGTGATGGTTTCACAGCTCCATTAATATATCTAAAATATACCGTGCACTTCAAATGGGTGAATTGTAGGGTATATGAACAGCATCTCAATTAAGCTGTTACCTTGGGGCTGGAGCAGTGGCTCGGTGGTCACAGCGCTTGCCTGGCATGCGCAAGTACGCGGGTTCGAACCCCAGTACCACATACACAGCAAAGTGTTAGAGCAACGAAAGCCACATGAAAAGCTAAATAAAATTGGTTCTCTCTTTCTCTCTCTCTCTCTAAAAACAAAAAGCTGTTACCTTTATAAAAAACAGAAGAAGCAGACTTGCAATCGAGTTAAAGAATGGCTGTAACAGCAATGCCAGCAATGACAGAACCCAGCCAGGTGATGCGGTGGTTCCAGAACAGGCCTGAACAGCCCATGAACTCACAGACTCACAGGCGCGTGGCCCCCCAACGGGGTCCCCAGGAGGGGAAGAAGAGCACTGCCACCCCACCCCCACCACCCCGACTCTGCCGCCCACGCCATGACAGAGGGACCTCGCGGCGGGCTGCCAGTGACTCTTATTCCGCCTCCTGCCCTGAGCAATTCCTAAACAGTGGGGGTTAAATATTTATAGAGCAGTCAGTGTTTGTTTAATGTTCAGTCTGCACTTGGGAAGCCCGGTGCAGGGACGGCTGAAGTGACGGCTGGTCACACAGCACAGAGGGGCACTCCGTGAGGCCCTGGTTCCCTGCATCTTCTGGGAGGGCTGCCCTCCTCCTTCTCCAAGTGCCCCTCGGTGGGAGGAGGCTCCCGTGCTTCAGCTCCCAAGAACCGAGACACTAAAAACCACCAGGATGGGCTGGAGCGGTGGCTCAGAGGTTACCGCGCTTGCCTGGCATGCACAAGGACGTGGGTTCAAAGGCCAGCCCCACGTACACAACGAAGTGAAAAACTACATAAAACTCATTCTCTTCTCTCTCTTCCCTCCCTTTATAAAAAACACCAGGGATTCTGACTTTGGATGTGCCAGGAGCAGCTCCCTGGATCAGGGTAAGTCCTAGGGGGTAGCATCCTTCACAGGGACACCAAGGAGATACAACCCAGAAAGGGGGACCCAGGCAAGACTCGCACAGACCAGGGACTTCACCCCAAGCCTCCCCAGGCCTGCCCTGGTCCACGTGTGAATGTGTGCGGGTCCAGGCCCCAGTGATGGCAGTGCTGTTGGAACCCAGATCGTGGCCTCAGCTTTGTCCCTTGACAGCTATGACCTTAACCTGCTCTGACCCGGATTCCCACATTGTAAAACAGAGCGGCATAGCCCATCCGCTGCTCGCAGATGCTGGCGAATCAGAGACCGCGTTTTAGGGCATGGAGGTTAAAGTCGATATTACGACAATGACCCAAAGGAGACTCTCACTCTAAACCTCACTGGGCCGTCACCTTGGGCAATTATGGTCACTCTGGCCTAATCGAGTGAGATTCAGACACACTGAGACAAAAAAATGAGATGCGTAACAGGATCAAGTGAGATGCAGTGGGGAATGCTCTTCTTATGGTACAAATGCCAGCTCAAAACACGGATTGGAGTTATCCACACCGCTGGCAAAGGGCTCGGTGGGGACTTGGTCACCAATGCTTCCTGCAGCGCTGTGACCGCCCTTCTGGGGCCTGAAGACCACTAAGGTGGCTACACACAGGATCTGATCACCTGCCGGGTCAGGTAATAGCTTTCCCAGAATCTGCAAACGACCTCCCCACTCATTCCAGGAAAGAAGTCTGGGTGGAGACAGAGAGGCGCAGATGAGGTGGGAAGAGAAACCCAGGCAGGGGCAGCAGCAGGAGCCCGAGAACAGGCACCGTGTGGCAGGGACTAGGAGGTAGAAGAGGACCTCGCCACTCCAGGGCCTACGCCACCGGATGTGAAGGTGCTTAAAATAAGGTCCAGACGCTCGGAGCGAGCAGGGCACGGGTATGGCAGGGGCGTGGAGCCTTTATCTAGGAAAAGCAAACAGCCGTGACTGTCACAGTGCTGGCTCTCCTGGGGGGACCTGCGTCCTGCAAACAGAAACCAAGAATTATACGGTGTGTTATCTTCAGATGTACAAAGTGACAACATAATTGTATTGTAAACAGGCACAAGTTATAAAATGGCAGCTTAAGTTTGAAGCTGAGATTCTGGACTACACTCTCAGGCAGGGCTCCCACGAGATGACTCTTTTGTTTCTTCTTTTTTTTCAGGGCTGAGGACGGAACTCGGGACCTTGTGCGTGCTAGGCAAGCGCTCTGCTGCTGAGCTAAATCCCCAACCCCCCACGGGATGACTCTTAACCTGAAGTTTTTTTAAAACATAGAAACCACCTCTGCCTCCCTTCTCCGTCATCAAGAAAGGCTCATTGTGCCAGGCTGCACTGATGATCCCAAGGCCACTCTCAGTTTTTGCCTCTTTCTTTTTCGGTAGTGCAGATGGAGCCAGGCCGTACGTGGGCTATGCAAGTGCCTTCCACTGAGATGCACCCCCACCCCGTTTCATTGTTGTTTTGAGACAGGGTCTTGCTAAGTTGACCAGGCTGGCCTTGAACTTGCTATCCTCCTGCCCCAGGCTCCCAAGCCACTGGGATCACAGGTGTGCACTGCCATTCCTGGCGCTGTGTGTATGTGTGATTTTTAAATCCAGTTCCTCTGACTTGCCAAGATCATCCTCTTCCTCTCTGCTATGCTGAGAACTGGTCTGGTTCTGCCAAGACCCTCGAATCTCTCCATCTCTGGGGTCTCTTCCCACTTCTCTCTCCCTACAGAGTGAACACGTCACTGCAGACATTAGCACACTTTTCGCCCTAGGACGCAAGGCCCTTCATGGTGGGATAAGCATCCTCAGCCAGCCGGGCACGCAGGGGGCAGATGCTGAGGTCCCCCGCCTATCCCAGGAACCCTGAAAGTAGCCACCAGATGTGCAGCTCCCGGCAGACGACCTGCCTTGGAGAACGCGGCCCACCGTCCCCCTTCACCACTGTCGTTTCACCTAAATCACACACAACCATAAAGCACATCATGCCAAAACATTTTATTATGGGGCTCACGTACCAACCAATCTTGATGGCAGGATCTTCTTCACTCCACTGACTGAAGCTGCAAATCACCCTTCTTGGGGGAAATAAAAAAACAGTTTCTGCTCTCTGCTTCTTCGTAGCAGTACAAAACAGGTTCCTGAAAAGCAGAGGGAAGGCAGACCCTTGCAGTTGCACACCGTTTCCTATTTTTCCTAGCTGTTCTGCCTGCGAGCAATGTAGTGAAAGCTTTCGTTCAAGTCGGCATTATCCATTCCTTGAAAAATACCAAACTTAAGTTTTCATGGGACAACTCTTCTTAAGATCAGTTTGCATCCGTTCATAAAAAAATTTTTTTAAAGGAGGGACAGTGAGAGAGAGAGAAAGAATCGATTTTATTTAGTTTCATCTGGTCATTGTTGCTCCAACACTTAGTTGTGTATGTAGTGCTGGGGTTTAAACCTGGGTCCTTGTGTATGTAACCACTGAGCCACCACTCCAGCCCCAGTACGTATAATATTTAATTATGAGCACAACTAATTTTTGGCAAGCATATACATTAACTGATGGTAAAAGCCTTCCAGGTACAGGGATATCAGTAGTTAACGTTTAACAAGTGTTTACTGTGTGTCGGGAAACACTGTTCAAAGTATCTAAATGTATTAAATTGCTTAGTGCTCTTAATCACCCTAGAAATCTGCTATTAGTATTAATTGAAGTCTATAAATTAAGTAGATAGGCACAGAGAGGTTAATTAACTGGCTTAAGGTCACACAGACAGAAAGGAGCAGAACAAAGTTTTGAATCTAGAAAATTGGGTGTCTGAGTAGCTCGCCAGCCCACAGCCTTCGGTGAGTGAGCCTGTTGCCCCACCCGGCTTGCTTTACAAAGAGAATGTGCAGCATCAGTTGATCCAGTGAGTGAGCCAAATGGAGGTCAGATGTGAGTTCCTGCTACTCTCGCTGCGATCTGAGGGATGTTTACAACATCCGGCAATCATCAAGGGACTGCCCATCTGGGAGGTGGGTGGGCTGGACGTTAACTCTGAGTTTATGAGCGCGCACTTCCACGTGGTGATGAATGCTGCTTCCCCGTGCAGCCACTGTCTGCAAGAACGAAGACACAGGGACCCCTCGGTTTCTGGGTGGTAAGCACATGGGCTGTTGTGGGGGCTGCGGTGGGGTTAACAGCCGGAGGAGCCAGGACAGCCCTGTCGCTGGATGCATTCAGTGACTGCCAGTCAGAGTCACTGGCCCACTGCTGCCTCTGACAAATGGGCTGGGATTCAGGGAATCGCCAACCTGGCCGGGAGCAGAACAGGGCACAAGGCTGAAGGCAGAAGGTGGGTCCCCAGGCGAAGGCCTTCAACCATCCTAGGACCTGGACAGGCCATGAGAAGGGTGAACCCTGAAATGTGGCCAGGCCGCTCTTCCGGGCAACACAGAAATGAGACATCCTCTCTCCAGGTTCAGGGTTCAGCATCCTTTCTGCTGCCCCATGTCACAGTGGACAACAGAGCCCAGCGGATGACTGCTCTGGGGAGAGGCAGCAGGAGGATGCGTGACACAGTGAACACACTTCCGTCTGCAAAGCCCCCTTCTTGAATTCCAGACTGGCACCGCATGGCTAAGCAAATGGCTGTCCAGACGGGAGACTCAGGAGCAGGAGGTGGCCACATCCCTTCCCTGCAGGAGGAGAGTCACCTTGCCTCCTGAAACAATCAACATCACATAGGAACGCACGAGTTCACAGCTCCTCTGCCTGTGCCGGGTGCCAACTAGGACCTAGCTTCCCAGCAGCCTGGATGTCACCAGGGTGTGATGGTGCACAAGGCCAGGACAGCGGTGCACTCCTGTAATCCCAGTGGCTCAGGAGGCTGAGGCAGGAGGATCACAAGTTCAAAGCCAGCCTCAGCAATTTTGCAAGGCCCTAAGGAACTTAGTGAGACCCTCAAAATAAAAAATAAAAAAGGGCTGGGGATGTGGCTCAATGATAGAGCACCCTAGGTTCAATCCCCGGCACCAAAACAAACAAACAAAAGCCACCTTGGACTTGTCTGCCCCTGTGTTTACCAGGTAGGGGACTGGTCAGACTCCCGCACCCCATGTGCAATCCCATCACAAGGGAAGGAAGGAGGCAGACACACAGGGACCTCACAGCCTGACAGCTGTCATGGGTGCTGTGCTAGGAGGCCCCATGGCTGGGAGAAGGCACCCTGGACCCAGGAGGAGGAACACTGGGAGTGTCGCACCATCTTCCAGGGAAGCGAGGACCGGTGCAGAGGCATTCCAGGGTGAACTGAGCACAGATGGCTGGGTTTCTAAAAGTGGAGATGCAAATCATCTAGAGGTGGTTAGAGGAGGCTGCGGCAGGGATTCCGAGAACAACCTGCGTCCTCAGCATTTGCTCTCTGCCTGACGCTCACCCGTGGGAAAGATCGAGCAACCCCCCAACCCTGTTCCTTCAAACTGCGCACTCACTCTCTGCATCACTGGCAGGGCCGTATGGATGGCTGGGCCATGTGTCCCTTCCTCATTAAGCCATCTGCCAAATATTCGTGGGAGGCCAACTACACGCAGGCACAATATGGGGAACTCAGGTGACTAATTCAAGTCCTCAACCCCTGTCCCCTAGCGTGTTTGGCACCTAAGGTCAAGATTGTCAATTGCAGTAGAAACCCGAGAGCATTCCCGGGGACGCATTGGCTCCAGACAGTGCATAAGACAAGCTGTGACAGCCAGAGCTGTGGGTAGTGACACTATTCCATTATTCCCACTGACAGTGCTGGTACAGACAAGAAGGGACAGGAGACTCCCTGTGGTCACTCAACGAGTTCCTGGGAAGGCCAGCACTCACATGCAGCCAGCACCAAGAGCTCCACGGGCACCTTCTCCACAGGACTCCCCACATAGTGGGGTCCACCCTTCACCCGGAAAGCCAGTCTCCACCCTCTGCCCTCAGCCTCTCCCATATCCTCTCTACTTTGACGTTGGCTCAAATCAATTCAAGGGGCGTCAACGGCCCCCACACATGCCACAGGCCAGCCAGGCTTTGAGGACAACACTGCTGCATAGTGCCCAAGGTCTCCGCACAAATGTCAATGCTTGCATCAGGAAAACCCCAAGCTCCTGCACACAGCCTTTCATTTGCTGCAGTGTGGGCAGGGCTGCTTATTAGAAATAGCGGTTTGTCCTCTCTCCCTTGTGGGGGATGGAGTCGAGGGGCTCACGCCAGCGTCACCCTCAGAATCACTGCACTGCCTCACTCTGTGGTGCACTGGGCTGGCAGAAACACAGGCTCCACTCTGCCCTTCACCACTGGACACTGACTAACTGACAGAGAGGAGGTCTGTCTAGGCCAGCAGCCACCATGCACCGGGGGGGGGGGGGGGGGTCTGCCAATGGACACGGTCCCCCGTGCCAGCTGCAGGAGCACAGGACCGCCAAGCCACTCACCTCCCACACATAGCCTGCAGCTCCAGGAAATGGAGGTTGGGGACCGCAAGCTAAATGTCCAGGAGGGCTGACCGGCCCCTCTGTTTTTTCCATCTTTCTTTCTCTCTCTTTCTCCAGCAAAGCTGGCAGTTGGAGACTCTGTACTAGATTCCTGTGGCTCAAAGGCATCTCTTGAGGTCATGACACTATTTCCCTGCGAGAAAACGCCTGTCCTGGGTCCTTGCAGAAGCTAGGCTGTGTCCTCCGGAGTTCGCGAGAGGTCACAGACCTCCTCTGTCGACCCCAGAACAGCCTGCACCTTTCTGAATCACAGTACTTGTTACGTTTAATTTTTTTTCTTTTATTCCAATATCTATATCCCCCTGGCTGTGAGCTCTTAAGACCAGGATCTGTTTTATTCTCCACTGTGTCATCAGAACAGAGCATGAGGCACAGTCTGGAGAGCTAGTTAGTGAATGTGAGTGGGTGGAAGGGTGGGTGAATGAGTGGGTAGGTGGTAGATGGAGAGAAGGACAGAGGGATGAGTGGATAGATGGGTGGATGGATGAAAGAATGAATGGAAAGAGAGAGGATGGATGGAAGGATGGAAAGATGGAGGGATGAGTAGAAGAATGGGTGGATGGATGAGTGCATAGAAGGATGGATGAAAGAGTGGAAGGGTGGGTGGATGAAAGAATGAATGAATGGAAAGAGGGATGGGAGGATGGATGGAAAGTTGGAGGGATGAGTGGATGGATGGATAGAAGGGTAGATGAGTGAATGAATGGACGGAAGGATACATGGATGAGTGAGAAGGGGGATGGATGGATAGGTAGGTGGTGTGTGGATGGGTAGATGGACAGACAGGTAAATGTATAGGTGAGTGCATGAACACACACATGGGTAAATGAATGTAGATTTAGGCTGAAAGAGGGGAAAAGATAAAAGAGGACTGCAATTAAGGGTTGTCAAATGTGCAGGCTCCAGACTGCGAGAAGCATGGGACTTAGGGGCCAAAAGGCACATGAGAGATTTTAAAGTCTCACCTCACTCCTTATCTTGTGGAATGAGGTAACTAGGACTCTAGCACAAACCGCCTTGTCCACAGACACAAGATTGAAGGTAAAAGAATCCACAGTAACACCGAAGGCTTTGTGCAGCCTCAGTCCGAGGGGATAAAGGACAACACACTCCACACAGCACCTACCCTTACCTGCAACCCTGAGGCTTCTAAACACCTCCTAAAACTGCAGTGGCGTCCCAAGGAAGCCAGAAGCAGGGGGGAGGAGCGCAGGTCTCCTGTCTTTACAGGCCAGACTTCATGCCACAGTGGACAGCTTGCACCAGGAAGCTGGCCCCTCTGCTTCTGTCCTGGATCACACACCTTACCCAGGAACAAAGCTGAGCATGGGACCTCCCACAGCAACTCCTGTCCCATACCTAGAGACCTGGATGAAATTGTCCATCTGCTGCTTGGTTACGGAAAACAGATGCATCAGTCCACGGCTCCTTCCTGACAACCAGTGCCCTCTCAGGTCTGGGCTGAGCACATTCAGGGACAGTGAGTCTAAATCCCCAACAGACCCCATTCAGACCCTCTACCGTCTACTACTCACTCTCCCATCATCACCGAGCCTGGGTCAGAGGCCACAGGCTAGGCCCCAGCATGGGATCTGCTCTGCTCTACAAGAGTGTGCAAGAAACCAGATCATCCAACCACAGGGGCTGCGCACACTGGTCACTTCTGCGACACCTCTCCAGCATCCGCATGCTCGCCCAGGTGCTGATGGGTGCCTGGTGTCTCTCTTGACATCCCCCCCCACCGTTCTCTTTTGACTATGTACCTGCTTTCCTAAATAAACCTCCACCTACGTCTCCGACTGGAGCATGCTGAAATTGCTTTCTATCATGTACACCAAGAACCGTGCTGTTCCTGAGCCATTTCCCCCTTCTCTTTGGAACTCTTTGGACCCTTTTTTTGGGAGACATCTCTTCTCCTGTTGATGGGACAGTGACACGAATCCTCTTTTTCAGTCCTCTCTCAGCTATAAATCTTTTCCTGCTGTGGATAGGACGTGAAGAGACTCTACTGCCCCCACGGCCAGGGCAGGCCGGATTGTGGAGGACATGGATATGTGGAAAGGTGCACAAAAGCTTGAACAGTGGAGTGGCTGGGATGCACCAGGACTCAGGCAGCTCCAGCATGAGTCAGGAAAGCACAACAAAATAAAAGCACACCCAGGCGGTGCTTGCTGAGGGTGAAAGCAGGAGGGCAGGGCAGGCAGACCCAGCTGGGTGAGACGCACCCAGATGAGCCAGCCAGGTGCTGACCACTACCCCAGCCTCGACTTCCTCATCTGTAAAACGGGGCTCAGGGGCTCACTCCAACCCTGTGACATCCGGCAGGAACAAGTGCCAGACAGTGTCCCGTGGGAAGCAAGGGCTCCACACTTCCTCTCTTACCTCTGATGCCACCACTGTTGGCTTCAATGGAGGTGCAACAGAGGTGACGTAAAATTGACCGTTTTATTTATTTACTTTTAAAGAGAGGGACAGTGAGAGAGACAGAGAATCGACTTTTTATTTAGTTTTTCACGTGGCTTTCGCTGCTCCAACACTTCGCTGCATATGTGGTGCTGGGGTTTGAACCCACGTCCTTGCGCATGTCAGACAAGCACCGTAACCACTGAGCCGCTGCTCCAGCCCTACAATCAACAACTTTAAAGAATGCAGTTCAGCAGCTAGTGCTGCCCCAATGTTGGACAACCAGCACTCTCCCTACTCCCAAACACTTCACGCCCCAGACGAAAACCTTGTAGCCCCACAGCACTTCCTCCAAACCTCCCTCCCCCACAACCTCCAATCTGCTTTCCATCTCCGCAGCTCTGCCAGTGCTGGAAATCTCATGAAAGTGGAGTCAGGCGTGGGAACTCCGAGTCTGGCTTCCTTCACCACGCACGGCGTTTTCAAGGCTCGCCCCTGCTGCTCCCTCCTTTTTATGGCTGAATGATGTTTATCCGTTCCTGCGCTGGTAGACGGTGGACATTCGGGCTGCTCCCACCTCTGGCTGCTGGGAAGAGCGCTGCTATCAACAGCGGTGTACAAGCTCTTCTCTGGACATACAGTTTCAATGCAGACGATACCTGCACATCTACTTTTTGAGGAAGCACCAAACTGCTTTCCGTGGAGGCTGCACTATTTTGCATTCCCACCAGCAACGACAACGGCTCCAATTTCTCCACACCCTCACTAACACTTACTTTCTGCTTTTTTATTTAATTGTCACTGCTGTTTTTACTATAACCATCCTAGCGAGTGTAAAGGGGCGTGCGTCTCATGGTTTCAGTGGTATCTTCCTAGGAGCAATGGTCCGGGCAGCGCACGTCCTGTCTTGCATACTTTGTCTGGAGAAGTGTGCATTGGAGTCATCTGCCAGTTTTTAAACGGGGATTTTTGACTCTTTGTGGTTGTCCACTATAGTTTTGAGCCAGGGTGTAACAAAGCCAAATGCTGCCTCAAGTCCATCCGTCCAGGGTAACAGGAGCCGCAGAGAGGCAGGGTCACATGAAGACCCGGAATCACACAGTGGATGGGAGCCCTGTGTGCACTCCTACCCAGCCCTCACAGAAGCCTCTGGACCACTGGAGGTCACCGGAGGCAGAGCATGTGGAGAGGAGCAAAGAGTGCTGCTGACTCCATTCCACGTAGACCTTCTTGGAGGGCCTGCTAGGGGGCTTCAAGGACTCTGTGGCCACCTGTTCTCCATTTCCCCAGAGGCGGATGTGCACAGCAGAGTGCAAGCAGGGTTAGAAGGAAGCCTGCGAACTGGAGGGCTTTACCTGGCAGGTCTGCCAACACCTGCACAGCCTGCAGACCACCCACGGGCCCCATGGGGCCTCAGGCTTAGCTGCTCCTTCCCCTTCAAAACTCCTTCACCAGAGACCCTCAGTCACACGTGGCCAGCATCAACCATGCCATACTTGAGGGCACATGTGGGCCTGGCTCCCTGGATCAGGCCACTGCAAAGTACGTGCTGGTGTGACGGCCAGGTGCTGGGAGCAGTGTTGAGAGACACTGCCCCTGACCCTAAAGGGTCGCTGGGAAACCACTCATGCCAAACTAGCAGAAGGGAAGGCTCCAAGGGACAGCCAGGCTGACGGCAGGGGGAAAACTGAGCCTCAAAGTGAGCAAGAGCCGGGGAAAGGATGCCTTCAAGCCCAGGGCCGCCACTCACTTGCTGAGGGACCTGGGGTCTCAGTTTCCCCCACTGTAAAATGGAGAGGTGGTAACTGCACAGCTGTTGCGTGAGGGACCACAGGCCCTCACTTGATGCCTCGGAAGTGCTTGAAAATTTACCCGGCTGGCGTTACAGAACTTTCTGGGAAGCACCTCTCTCCTTTAGTATGGATCTCAGTGCTGTGAACCCTCTGCCAGCAAGGCATGCTCAGGCTGCAGGACCCCAGCATTCCTAAATGCATGGGCTCTGCGGGACACTGTCCCTTGAGACGAGGAGAGAGGTGCCCAAAGGCTCACCTAACTAAAGCCACTCAGAACCACGGCTCCACCAAAAGCCGGCAGCCCCGGCCGGCCCTGTCCACAACTCCCCCACATAGAACCACACCCTTCTTTATCCAGGACCAACCGGCCCCACCCAAGGACCTGCGGTGAGGTTCGGTTAAAACAGTTTGTGGAACACAAAGCTGCTCTTCCCCCCCCCACTACCTAAGATAAGAAGAGTCCGAGGCCAAAAGGAGCCAGGGTGTCACTCACAGCACTAACCCAGGCCAACTTTCCTAAACAGAACCCCAGAAGCAGAGGGAAGTTGAGCAGCATGGAGCAAGGGCACAATGTTACACACAGTCCGCGTGAGCTCCAGCTCCACGGGGCCTGAGATACAGCTCCTCGCCCTCCTGAGCCTCAGTTTCCTCATTTGAAAACAGGAAATAGAAGCGCTTGCACAGGGAGCAGGACCTGCAGCCCCACCCTGCAGGGTCGGGACACTCAGCTTCAGTAATGCACGGTCCCAGGCTGGCCCTGTGGCCCTGTGCAAAGCCAGTCAGGTGAGCGACCAGGAGCTGGGGACAGGGGCCGCTCCTGCTCTGCCGTGCCGGTCAGAGACACAGGAGCACTCTTACCCAAAGTACTCCCTGGGCGAGTCCCTGAATCCACTCAGCTGACCCCAGGCCAGGAAACCAACGTGCGGAGCAGACGACAGGGCTGTGAACAAGAAGCTACTCAAAGAAGCAGACAGCACCAAAAAGCTACTCAAAGAAGCAGACAGCACCAAAAAGCTACTCAAAGAAGCAGACAGCAGGGCACCGAGTTCTGGGAGTCTGAGCTGCCCAACTTCCTCCACAACCCTGCACGGGCCAGAGCGGGGGAGGAGAATTTATTCATGAGCCAGCCTGTCCCAAGCTCTGGGCACAAGCTCTAGAACTGACAGATTGTGGGGAACTGAAGCAAAGTCCCATCCCCAGCCCTTCCCCAAGCTCCTATCGTTAAAGAGGCTTGGCCCACCACTATGATTTCTATTGTCCTTCACCACACACAAATGATCACTCACTCAGTGTCTGCTCCACTGCCACCTCCACCAAGGCTCTGACAGGCCAGCACGGTGGCTAACATTGGCACAAGCTCTTCAGCCAGACTGCTGGAACCAGAATGCCACCTCACTATTAGCTGTGCAATCTGAGACACTATACTCAGCCTCTCTGAGCCTCCATTTGTTCTCATTTGTAAAATAGGGCTAATTGTAGTACTATACCTCCTAGGATTACTACAGGAATTAAATTACATAACAGATGAGGCCTAATTTGAGTGGCCCAAGAGTTAATAAGCACTAGATAAATGCCAGCTGTAATTATTTGTTACTAATCTTATTATCATGATCAGGAAGCAATTTGACTTAACAGATCTGACTGGTGAGAGCTACACGTATTGTCAAGTTGGGCAGATGCACCAGCAAAAGACCATTAAGAAAAGCAGCCAGGAAATCAGCATTCTTTGTCAGCTTCCTACACACATGGATTTCAGGTCAGGATTTCACAGTGCCCCCCACAAAGCAGAGATTCTGACCCCAGTCTGCAGAGCGGCCAAGGTCATGAAGCTTCACTCCAAATACTCCATCTGTTAAGGGACAAAAACAGGCTTGCAGAGTGTCACCTCCGTGTGCATAATGCCATGATCCCATCCCTTAACACCCATCTGCTCCCCACCCCAATCACCCCCAGTCCTTGTCCCAGTCCTTCCACCAGCCCCACCGGCCCACTTCAGGGGCCCTTTCAGCCACAGCCTAGCAGGAGCTGAATTTGCTGTGGGTAAGAAAGGACATGGCATGCAACCCAGGCCTGGTACATGCTCCAGCCTCTGCCCCTCCATTAGAAAAACCATCTTTCTCCCTCTCCGTGGTAGCACAGTGCCCTGCCTCTATCCAGTTCCAAACTCCCTGGCCATTGTGTAGTTGAGGGAACTGTGGCTGGGAAGGAACACTTCTAGGGTCACATGCTGGTAGGACAGAGGCTATGAATTCAAACTCAGGCACTCTGAGTTAGAAGTGAGATCATCACTTCTAACACTTTCAGACTGTTTTCCTGTTCCACTGGATTCCAGGAAGGCACCTCTTTCCAATAGGTGTCCTGAGACCACAGCAGGCAGCCACAGCTCTGAGTGGCAACCAGCGGCCAACAGCAAGAGAGGCCAGGAGCTTGCAGGATCCCAGCAGCAAGAAGGGCCAGGAGCCTGCAGGATCCCAGCCCCTTTAAAAGTCTCAACCAGGTCTCTTGAGAGTTCTTCATTCAGATTAAGGCTCTAAAATACAAAGTAGACCAAAACTGGGTGCTTCAAGACTTAAAGCTCACAGACTCACAGAAGAGTCAGATTCAGTGGCGGAGCCACTTGGGGAAAAGGGACAGAATGTCCCTGGGCTAAGAGGACAGAGTAACTAACTCCAGGAAAGCCGGAGGGGGCTTTGCAGACCCAGCAGCTGGGTTGGAGGCCAAGAAGGGCTGGTGATGGGGACAGGGAGACAGAGTCAGAAAAATTCACAGAAGCTTTACAGGGACATCAGCTTCTGCCTCTGGTGATGTGGCTTCCTGGCTGCTGTGACAGTGGCCCCTGACCCACTAGAGCCTCAGCGGGTGGCTCCTCCACCTCCAGTCCAAGGAGCCTCTCCAAAAGTCTTGACAGGTCCCATCTCAGGGTCCCAGATGCAGAAAATTTAACCCCAAGTCACTCCAGGGACTAGAAGTCAACATGAAAGGATCACACTGCAAATTCAGGCATAAATGATGAGGGTCCACATCCCAACAGCCAGCCATCTTCCAAACAGGAAGCCCAGCATGCCCACAGTGGCTGCTGACAGAAGAAGAAATGCGATGGTCTCTGGAATTGCACGGCAGGTTTGCCTTGATCGGCACCCAAAAAAGAAACGAAAAAGAAGGCAAATTCCAAAAAGATGAGGCAGACATAAAATCCAGATAGAGAATGCTGCGAAGGACGCAGAGCGCAGAATAACTGAAATGGAATTTCCTCCTTAGTCACTGGAAGGTGCAGGACGTCAAGGCCAGAGAAGGGAGGCCCCAGAGCCTGCGCAGTTCCAGGAAAGAGAAAGGGGAGGGCGCCCGTGGGGTGGGCACACTTTCCCTTTCCTTCCGCGCCCCACCCTCTCTGCCCCCTCCCCAGGACCAACCATTTCCCCCTTATAAGCTCCATAAAATCTTGGCTCAGAAAACCCAAAATTCACGAACATGGGAGCAGTCACTTAGAAAACAGTTCAAAAGTTTAAGGAAAAAAAATTTTCACATGATCTTCCTGATCCAAATCTGCTCACTTGACGTGCCATGTAAAGCCCAGGAATCCATGGGTAGTCTGAACTGCCTGGAGTAGGCTTCTTCCTTTCTGCAACCCTGCCTGCCACACCCCCTTCAATATCCACCCAGAAGGCCAATAGAGCTGTGGTATAACTTCCTGTCATCCTCCGGAGTGCTGGCTGGCAGCTGGTTATGACTTCCGGAGACCCTGCAACAGAACGGGGACTGTAAACATAGCAGGTTCCTGTCACTTCCTTCGGGCACAAGGGACCTGTCTTGTGCAGGTCAAGGATGCCTGATGTCCATCTGGAGCCAGATCCCTGGCATTGAGGGTGCCAGACTTTGACTTCTGTAGGGTAGGAAGCTGGTCACCTGGGAACATGAGCTCAGGAGTCCTCAGGGAAGGGTACAGTCCTAGCTTATCATAAGAAACTATGTGTCTGAGCCTCTCTAGTCTCAGTCTGCACACCCACAACATGCAGACCATGTGGCATTTACCTCTTGGGGTTCCTGGGAAAATCCCTTAAATCCTGGCACATAGTGGGTTTTCAATAAAGGGTAATCACTGGAAATGTAGCTCAATGGCAGAACACTTGCCTGACAGGCATGCGACCTTAGGTTCAATCTCCAGTGCTGCAGAAAGAAAAAAATAATCTAACCAGGCACAGCGGTGCACACCTGTAATTCCAGGGACTGGGGAGACTGCGGCAGGACAATCACAAGTTCAAGGCAACTCAAAACAAAAAAATAAAAAGGGCTAGGGTAAAATGATAAAGCCAAGACCGAAAAGAGAAGGGGAGTGCACATAAAAACCCAGCTGTCAACGCCTGCATATCAACACCCCCAACCATTATTAAGTTCATGATCCTGACATGTGACAGAATTATGAGAATCACACTCAAACATGAGACCACAGAAGTGACAGGCACAAAGCAGAAGCCCCCCCCACCTCATCCCAACATGTGGGGTCGTGGGGTCGAGGACGTCAGAGGTGTCCTTCGAGCCATTTCTCACCCACTCCTCACACCAAAGCGTGTGCAATCCGAGGGCCTAAGCCTGACTTCCTCCCATTCTCCCTTTGCTATCTAAACATTTATCATCCTCAGGAAGATGCCATCCGAATTCAAAATGCAGTGTCAACTGGAAACCTCTCAGCCATTTGGAGGATTTATTCAGGTGCTAACTAGAGAACAGATGAAACCCCAGGAACTCCTTAATTAACTCTGCAAGCCGGGCTTTTTTTTTTTTTTTTTTTTTCCTGTCTTGCTCAGGCTCTCAAGGTTCCCTCAGATTATCCACAAGGACAAAGGAGAATGGAACCCAGGGAGTCACGAGGTCTGTCCAGGAAAGCAGAGTGGGGAAGGAGCTGCCACCTGGAGGAGGACTGGCCCAAGAGCTGCCATAAAGGGCCTGTGTGACCATCCCCAAGCTCCCAATTCTCTCAGAACCGCCATGAGCTCACTGGTAAAGTGGTGGACAGAAGAACAGCCCGCCTTCTGGAAACACTGGGCGCTGGTGACATGGTAAATGCATCTCTTTTAACCCTTCCTGCACAGGGCTGGAGCGGTGGCTCAGCGGTTATGGCGCTTGCCTGACATGCGTGAGGACCCGAGTTCAAACCCCAGCACCATATGTACAACTAAGTGTTGGAGCAATGAAGGCCACATGAAAAACTAAATAAAGTTGATTCTCTCTTTCCTTCTCTCACTGTCCTTCTCTCTTTAAAAACAAATCTTCCCGCACAGAGGGAACATTGTATCCTTACTTTACAGACAGGGAAACTGAGGTCAAGACAACTGGAATAACTTGCCTAAGACCACATTCACCAATGGCAGAGCTGGGATTTGACCCAGGTCCACCTGTCTAGGTCCCCTGAAGCCACTGCACCTAGTAGCATGGGACAGAAAAGACTCTAACAACGTTGGCTCGATTCAGAGCAGGAGACTTGATTTCCTCACCTGTTGAATGGGGAGAGCGCAAGCACCCTGGCAGGGTTGCCACAGCAACCAAATAAGGTGAAGCCCCAGCACAGTGCTGAGTGAGGAGCACAGGGGCCATCGACACTGCGCCACGTGCTTTGAGTGTTAGGGACTGAACCACATCCCTGGTGGCGTTATTATTAGTATTATTATTAATTTTGAACCTAGGGTCTCACTAAGTTGCCCAGGCTGACCAGATCCTCTAGAGTTGCTGGGATGACAGGCATCAGTCTTCCTAAGAACTTTAAAACGCAATGCAAAGCCACGCACAGATTTGAAATAAATAAACGACATGAAGGATCACACCCCCAGGTTCAGGAGAAGGGCTTCAAAGAAGAGAAGGGAACAGGGCTCACACTGCCCACTTCATTTCTTCTTCATTTTTTCCTTCAGAAACAATGATCCAAAGCAAACAGGCCTCATCGGAAGCAGGGGCTCATCCTGGGGGTGGGAGCCGGGCATTTGTTAAGTAGCCCTTTGCCACTTATTACAGACCTAGACAATTCACATTACGCAGAAAAACTGTTCCAAATCTACAGCAGATTCCAGAATCTAGAAACACTTTCTGAAAGGCAGTGGAAGGCAGAGGGAGGGAAGCAGAGAGCTGGGACCGAGCACTTCACAGCGTCCCCAGCGCTGGTCACAGAAGCGAGACGGGCTTCCTGGTCTGGAAGGGAAGTGCTGGAGCTATCTCCTCTGCCATCCAGACTCCTCCCCCAGGAATCAGCTTGGCTGTCACTGGGCTGGGCTGCCTTCTCAGTCTCCCCAGGGAGGATCGCAAACCAGCTCTCAGGCACTTTCCCAGAGGTGACTCATTTGTCCACTCAACAAGTGTGTGAGGGTCACAAGACCCGGTCCACCACCCCACCAAGAGATGAGGAGCCAGAGCCTTGCAGAACTCCCAGGAATCGCCAGACGTGACTCAAGCAGGAGCAGCACAGTAACCAACTCCCAGAGCTGAGCTGCATGCGGGGCTTACTGTGTGTCGTGTGTT
Organism: Aplodontia rufa; assembly: GCA_004027875.1. Classification (NCBI taxonomy): domain Eukaryota; kingdom Metazoa; phylum Chordata; class Mammalia; order Rodentia; family Aplodontiidae; genus Aplodontia; species Aplodontia rufa. The sequence goes on along the minus strand of PVKS010029627.1, from coordinate 6,628 downwards.
TGGAGCAGAACTGACCACCAGCCGGGCTTGCCATCTCAGATCATCTAATTCTCACCATCACCAGCTTCCCAAGAGAGGGAATGAAGGCCCAGGGAGGCCAATGGTCTGGACTCACCTGGTCCCAGGTTTCCTAACATCCTAACAAGCATCCTAGAGCATTTCTCCATCAGGAAAATTCATTTTATTATAAGTATCTTCACATTTCCTAAAGATGCAATAAGAAGTTTCTGGGGCCCTGGGGTAAGCAGAAAGCTGGGAGCTGTGTTTACTTTTTTATGTCATGGCCTCCCGCTGAGCAGTGACTCAGTGGCCTCACCAAGAGCCAGAGAAGCCAGCTGGGCCAGCAGACACTCACTACTTCCTGGCATTCAGGTGTAGCCTCCTAGAACCCCAGCAATGATAGACGGTGGTGGATGGACAGATGGAGGGAACCATGCCCTCTCCCCCAGCAAGCAGCCATCACCCCAACTAGGCTACAAGATAAAGGGAGAAGAAGCCCCCCAGCCCACCCCTCGCCCTCCACCACAGCAAATAATGCACTTTTGGGTGCGGTGAGAGCTGAGAGGCTCACTGCAGCACCCACTCCCAGCCAAGGCCACCAGACTCCTCACAGGCTCACCAAGGCCACCCTGAGCCCCAGAGTGGCAGGAAAAGGGCCATGCTCAGCTCACCCGCCTGAGATGAGGCCAACCAGGGCAGTCCATCAATTACAGCCCTGGTCTGGTCCCCAACATAACAGCAGTGCTCTACTGCCCACTCCGGTCTGCAAAGCCTTTTCCCTGAAGGTTCTGTGAGCCAGAATCAGATGTGTCCTAGATTAGCATCAGCCAACAAGGCAGGTTCCGATCCTGCCCCACTGGTCCACTGGTCCTAGCTACAGATCACAAGGGCTTCAAGGTCAGAGTAACAAACTTTATTTTCTTGTTTTGTTTGTTTATTAAGGTAACTAGGTGCCTTTCAAGCTTCTCACGTACCCCTCACGATGTCCCTCCGCTGCATATCTGAGAAGCATTTCAGACTCCAGTAAACAGAGTTTTCTTCTCCCAAGACATCCTGCCTCAACTGTTGCTTGCGTTAGCCTGGTACTGTAGGGAAGGGGCCCAAACACACCCACCCCAGCCCAGATTTCCAGTGGGCAAGGTCATGGTCCTGCCCCAAAGTGTGAGAGTGCTTTTGTGCAATGGCTAGAAAACTTCCATGGCCTTTAAACTCACTCAGGGATGACAATGGCTGGGGGGAAGGAGCAGGGGGTCAAATGGAGACCCTCTGGAGTCTCTCTTCATTAAATCTGGAATTCCAAAGGCCAGTGTTTTCTCAAGCCTTCTTACATTGAAGACTTACCAGGAGGAGGGAGCTGCCATCTTCACATCCCAGGCACTGTCTGGGAAAGCCAGGGACAGCTCCATGGGTGACAGTACTAATATTTAGAGAGCAAATGTCAACTGACCAGCACTGGGTATGAACTAGATAGAGATTCAGAGGTGTCACAGATTGCAGATGAACCTAATGAAAGTCACAGAGATTACGGAGCTTGAGCAAGGTCACACAGCTATGAAACAGCCAAGCTCCAAATCCTGGGTAATTTGGCTCTGAAGACCACTCTTCCAATAATTACAGGTGAATGTCAAAGAGGGCAAGGACCTCTGTGACACAAACATTCTAATTGGCAGGTTGCTGAGGGACCGTGCCTGATCCAGATCTGCAGGATCAAAATCCCAAATAACCACTGAGACCTGAGTGTAATTCAGGGACTGGGCAGTGCCAGCCACAGAGAAAACACCTCCCTAAAGCATCCTTGAGATCACGCCAGTGCTGCACCCCTGCCAAAACGCAATGCCTTTAGAGTTTGTGGGTTGTCAGTATCAGAGTGTGGGATACCCTCAGTAAACCTGTGCTAAATGAACTAGCCACGTGAAGGCCTTCTGTATTTCCTATAAAACCAAGAAAGCACTGCCCGTATGCTGTTTCACAAGCCTAATACAAATATAAATATCACATCTTGCGATAAGCCTTTTCTCAGTGTTTATAATTCAGAAGAACATTCTATCTCTCAAAAGCAAACAGACCCCTTCATTTAGACCAAGGACAACCTCCAGCTTATAGGCCCATTGCTGGCTCGCAACCACGCCCACGCGTTTACATATCATCTACATCTAAGGGAACTTTCCAGATTCAAAGGCAGAACTGAGGAGTGGTTCCCAAAGCCAAAGCCATGTACTCCCTACACCCACCATAGGAAATGTTTGCTAATCCTTAATTTGGGCATTAAACACAACCTACTCAGCAGATGCTAACTAGGAAGTTCAGAGACAAACTTAATGGTACATTTAAAGTATTTCAATTATCTTCAGTATTTTTTATTTCTCTGTCCTGTCTGTTTTGACCTTCTAATCCCATTTCAGCTTTTTGCTTAAAAATAGCCAATATTCCTTCAGTGCACACTGTAAGTCAGACCCTGAGGCAAGTCCTGCAATGTATACTTTTCCCTAATTCTCACAGTAAACTCATGGGGGAGTTAATATTATCCTCCATTTATTGAGCAAAAAGTGAATGAAGATTTCATCCCCTGACTCTGCACTGTCATAATTCGACCTCAGAAAGCGAGAGATTGATGGGGAAGCGGGGTGCTTGACATCGTGATAGAATTGGCAGGCCAAGATCAGCAGCTGCAGTCAAGTGGAGCAGAATTATGGAATTTACAAGGCACTATTGCCTGGGATTCTTTTAGTCCTCAATTGAGCTTCAGACCAAGGGATGCGGTCACTTCACCATGAATCACATTTAGGGAAAATCACAGTGGACGGCAGACTCAGCTAACATAAGCAGGACAGAGTGAACCACATCGTTGGCTCACAGACACTGCCCCTGTGACGTGGTAGGGGTCACAGGGCCAACAAAGCAAAATCCAGACAAGGACCTGGACTTCAAACAGAGTCCTCTTCAGGACAGCTAAAGCCACTTTTGTTACCTTAATACTTTATATAGTTCAACTTTTCTTAACTATCTTCATCCTAAGAAGTAACACCGAATTTATTGAAGTACACATAAAACAATTACTTTGCTTTGAAAAAGCTTGCCTAGTGGCTACAGCAATAACTCAGCGGTTACAGCGCTTGCCTGGCATGTGGTAGGATGCAGGTTCGAACCCCAGCACCACATACACAACGAAGTGTCGGAGCAATGAAAGCTAAGAGAAAAACTAAATAATAAAATTGATTCTGTCTTTCTCTCTCTCTCTCTCTCACTGTCCCTCTCCTAAATAAATAAATAATTAAATAAATAGCTTGCCTGTCTACTGAAATCCTCTTCACACTTCATCAGTGCACCAAGAAACTCTGCCCAAGCAGGGGCAGGAGGCTGACAGGCCATGGGCACACACAGCTTCTTCAGGGACAACTGCGGCAGCTTTCTGGATGTCTCTGAGCCTCAGTTTGTTCACATGCAATCAGAAGGGCCATGCCCACCTCACCAAATCAGGAGGTCAAGCGGGCTCATTCAGGTGTCTAAACAGCAACTCTAAGCAGCCCCAGACTGGTCGCTGAGAACCAGAAGGAGTGAACGCTACGAGCCACCTCTGACAGCAGCACAGGAGGGTCTGCGTTTCAGGAGGGCAGCCCCGAGGACTAGTGCATGTGCTCTCAATCACCACGGGAGCCCATCGAGGAAAGCACAGTCTGAGACCTCAGAGCGTGCTTCCTGGCCTCAGAGAGATCACTGTCTGGGTGGGAGACACACTCAAATCCAATCACTTGCACAGATGAACAGAAAACTGTCAACCATCCTGTCAAGCAGCGGAAGGCACTGTGGGATGGGATCGGCCAACAAGCTCGAGGGGTTGGGCAGGCAGAGACTCAAACTGTGCCTTGAGCCCACGAAGCACCACGCCAGAACCAGCGGCAATGGGAGCACTGGGAGCACCGAGAGCACCGGGTGCACCAGCACACCAGCTACAGGACCTGCCACCGAGCCTGGTGCTGCTGTCCTCATCGCCACACCCTGGTTTCCGCCTGTCTCACACCTGTCACCCATACTAAGTGTGATAATGCCCCTTTAACATGCCCAAGTGTTCCAGCTCAGAGAGAAATTAGTTTCCTCCCAGTGAGGATTCTAAGGCCCTCAGAGGAAAGGTCATCCACCCAAGGTCACAGTCATGGGTGGGAGAGCTGCACCAAGGGTAGAAGCTGTGTCTCTCAGCGCCCAGCACTGTGTTCCCATGACTTTGTTGTCAGACAAAACCGTGTTCAAATCCTTCCTGCTTCCCCTGGGGACACTCGCGGGCCTTGCCTGTGTGCTCCAGTGACTGGGCAGTAACCCAGATGACAACAATAGCACCAACCCTGCCGCTCCGTGTTGAGGTCTGCACAGAACCATGTTTGCCAGGGTCCCTGCACAGATCCTGGCTTCACAGATGGTGATTATTGCCACACCCACGGCCGCAGGGTGCAGCCTCCTTGCTCTCACTGCGGGAGTTCTGTGTCTCCAGGTCCCTGAGCCCACCCTCGCCCTCCTGTGAGGAGCAGGAGATAACCCAGACCCCCACAGTGTTGTTGTTCTAGGAAGAAACTGATAAAAGGAGAAAAACAGAGTCCTGGGCCATGTGATAAGTGAGGCACAGTGGCCACAGGGCCACCTCAGAAGAGTTGGAGAGAGAAGCTGGGAAGGCAGAGGGAGGAGAGGTCCCCATGCGCCTCCGTTCCCACGCTCTTTCCCAGCAGAGCTCCTGCCTCCCAGGACAGCTCCACTCACCAATGCTGATCCCAAACAATCTCCCAGCCCTGAAAGTCTCCCCAGATCCTCTTCTGGCCCATCCCTGGCCAGGCACATGAGTACAACGCTCATCACTCTGCGCTGTAAGCCCCAGCTTCCCCAAGGGCACAGGCTGCCCCAGACCATGTGCTTGACCAGGGCTGGTCTCTAATCCTGATTCTGGTATTTCCCAGGGTCCAGCACTAGTGTCCATCTCCTGGGAACAGGAAAGACACCCAGTTCCAAGGACCCAGTGAGCATTCCACGCAGAAAGTTCTCACTGCACACTCTCTGGAAAAGTCCTAACCCTTCAGCAGAAATCATCAGGGAGTTCTCAGCTTTCTGCTCTGCCTTTTTCTGAAAAAATACCCCTTGGGCAAGAGGTGGAACAGCCTCAAGGTTCCCAACTGGAGGCAGCTCTCCTGGGGGGGCTGCTGCGCTAAGATATGCAGATGCTCCCTCCAGAGAGTTTCCTTCCTTCAGTCCTTCTCAAGAAGCTGACGAAAGACCACAGCAGGGGCCCCATCTCTTCAGGCCAACTATACTGCTGCGAACAGTCTCTATTGTGCCCAGCCTGCGAGCACAGAGAGATCACTGTCTGGGTGGGAACACGAACATGCTCGAATCGAATCACTTGCACAGATGAACAGAAAACTGTCATGCCCTCAGGAGTTGGGGGTGGGAGCAGCATGCAATGGCCAGAGGACTGTGTTCACGCAAGGCCAGGTCCGCCCATCTGAGAAGGCCCATCAGCAGGAGGGAACAGGAAGTCCACCACCATCAGACCAGGGGCCCTGCCCCAAGTACCCTCCTGGCAGCCAAATGCTTGGTGGTCCCAGGTGACCTGAGTGCTTATGCCACTGGATGCTGGAACTGCCACTCTCTCCTAAGCAGCACAAAACTAAGGCAAACATCTTTCAGAGCTCCCAACCTCCCAAGCCACCACGTCCAGACCTGCTTCTGCCGGTCAGCTGTAGAACTGCAGCAGGCATCTGCTGGCAAGTGGGGCTGTCCCCTCCCTCCAGCTGGCATGAGGCTCTCTTCCCTTGCCTACCAATGACCTGCCACTCAACCTACCCATGGTTCCAGGGACTGTGACCCTTCACCAGCTGTCCACGCCAAGCAGCAGTGCCCAGTTCAAAGTCTAACACTGCCTACCTGGCTCTGCCCAGAAAGACTGTCAAGGGCCAGGTGACGCCTACTGTCCCCAAAGCCACAGCACCGCCCAGACCCTGTGCTGAGGGTCTGCCACGTGTCCAGGTCATCAGTGTCTATTTAGTGATCCTCAACACTGATCCTGTAAAGCAGGATGACACTTCACCTCTACTAAAGAGAGAAGGGAAAGGATCCAGCAGTCACTTGCACGTGTTAGAGGCTCAACCCAGGACATCAACCACATGGTCTTATGTTGTTCCCAGCTCTATGCAGGGAGCTAGGAGCATCTTCCCTGCTGAACCTCCAGGGTCCTAATTCACTAATCATCATGTCTTCCTTCACGCTTTCTGCAGAACGGGAGACCATAAGACAGGCCTGTCTTATGGTCTCCCGTTCTGCAGAAAGCGTGAAGGAAGACAAGGATCTCTTAGGGACATGGGACATGCTCCAGGGGCCCTGGCCTTCAAGCCACTTCACTCCAGAAGACGTAGATACCAGAACCAAGAAGAATGACAGGACAGCACACGTCAGCTCCCAGGAAGGACCTTTTATTTCCATCTGTCTGTCCCATGCTCCAAGCACCATGCCAGACACATGGATGAGGACCAGCCACATCACAGTGAACTTTCCAACCACCAGCCAGGACAGCCTCGGCTGGAGCCCACAGTGCAGCCGAGGGAATGTGCAAGTGATGCCCTGCAGAGAGGAGATGGGAACTTACACTTCA